>CANXYI011394945.1:0-12684 GCA_948208565.1 Hura crepitans | reverse complement strand
CTTAGGCTTGAAGGGACTCGTACCCATAGGCACGTATACTTAGGCCCGAAGGCTCTCACATCCGTAGGCTCGAAAGCTCTCATACCCTTTAGGTACATAAATCTTAGTCCTGAAGACTCTCAAATCCTCATATGCATAATCAAACTTAGGCCCAAAGGCTCTTATGCCTATCAGCATGTAAATAAATGACCTGCACTTCTTATACCTGAAGGTTTGCTAGTAACCGCTACAATCCTAGTTGACCAGTCAACCTATCCAAACTAGGTTGTCTAACTATATAGGCATTATTAAACATGTCATTATATGTCAAATTAACAAATTTCACTTTTTATATCATTAAATTAACTTAAAATCAGCATTGGCCTCAATGCACCTTTGCATGGCCCAAACACATCACTTGGCCAACTTAGGCCTATTGATGTCCATTACACTCGTAAGATCCATTTTTGAGGTATAATGGCATCGAAACACACAACATATCAATATGTCACATAAAGACACAAATATCAACTCAAACAACCATTTCATGGCATTTTCCAATATTTACATACTAATGGTCATACATTGTCTCATCATGTATTTATAACACCTATATATCCATTATATGTGAAAAATCCATCTTAAGCAAAGTAACACATTACATTCATGCACACATGACATTTTTACCTCGACGAGAACATGCACCACTTATTATCGCATTTATCGGCTTAAGTAGACATAATGTTGCATATTGGTATATCACGTCATTTCATGGCATTCTAGTACCCATTACATCCATTATACATGTTCTAATCATACAATGACCATACGCACGCATTTTTAAGCATATGACACACAACATGGCATAATTGGTTTTTATTCCGCATAATGCATTATTAAGCCCCAAATCAACATACTTGTAATACTATCACTTATGGTCACACCAAATCATCATATTTCATGCATTTATCATTCCATTAATCATGAATTTCAATTATAACATTTATTGCATTTTTATACATTTAATTACATTAATTACACTTATGAACATAACGCATATAATTCATTAAATGCAAAATTTAGCCAAATCAAAGTGATTACACATACCTAACAAGGTTGTACGGGACCCCCAAAGTTGGCTTAGGCCTTCTTCTTGCCTCAGGAGGCTCGAGTTGTCATTTTGCCTATAAATACAAAAGGGTACAAAAATAAAAAATTAATATAAAATAATCTAAAAGTCAAAAAAATATTTCAAGCCTAGATATGTGCTCTACAACACCCAAGGAACCCGTGAAAAATAAAATTTGCAGAAAAGAAAAACTTGAGAGGGAGAAGGTTACTATTCATCTTGGAACTCTTCTTAATTTTTCTCCCAAAATACTCTGCTGTTCTCGATGATTTTGGTGTCCACGAACTCGTCTCGGAACGCTCATCGTTTCGGTATAATCTCAAGGAGTGGATCCCTCGTGGAAGGAGAAATCAACAAGAGAAAGTAAGAGAGGGAGGGGTGGAAAAATGGAGGAGGAGGAGTGGAGGATGGTTGTTTATGGTATATGTGGGGAGGAAATTAAGTTTTCCCCCTTTTATACTTTTTCAAAAAATAATTTTTCTTTACTTTAAAAAATTATTATAACCAATAAAAATATTGGTTTTCCTCCATTCTTATCCCAAAAATTCCTTAAATCCAAGCTCTAAATTCTCTCAAAATCTTAAGCCCAAATTTCGATAATAACCCGAAAAATTAATACATTTTATGTCCCGAAAATTGGGTAAAAATAGTTCCTGAACTCGAAAAATTTTAATTCCAAAGCCATTGCACTATTCAGAATATTTGAGTATCAAGTTGTAATATTTTTGGATTATTTTGAGCAACTTTTTATTTATTTTACGATTCAACTTTGCCTGTGGCACTATTCATAATATACCGCCGTAAAATCTTAATTAGCATTTTTAACCATTCGAATGACTTCGAATTGGCTTCACATTTTCCCAAAGTTCTCTTATAATTAACTATCAGAACAATTAGTGCAACTTAAGTTTCGAGAAGCATTATTCATCCCAGGAAGTACTATTTATAAGAGTCAGGATTTTTGGATTGTTACAATAAAGGTATTGTCTCTATATTTTCAATGCAAAAATAATGGCTACTAGTTCCAAATCATGTGTTGGATAGTTTCTCTCATGTGGCTTCAATTGCCTAGATGCATATGCTATCACCTTGTTATCCTGCATTAGTATGCACCCAAGTCCATTGTGAGAAGCACCACTATAAATTATGAAATCTTACTTTGACTCCGATTGTGTAAGGATTGGAGCTTTTGTTAGTATAGTTTTTAACTTATCAAAACTTTCTTAACATTTGTCATCCATACGAATTTAACATTTTTACGAAGTAGCCAGGTCATAGAAGCAACAATCATTAAAAACCCCTTGACAATTTATTTGTAATATCTATCCAACCCTAAGAAACTCCTAATCTTCATTACATTTCATAGTGGCTTCCACTCTAAAATAGCTTTCACCTTACTAGGATCCATCCTAATGTTGTCTGCTAAAGTAATATGTCCCAAAAAGGATACCTTACTAAGCCAAAATTCACATTTGCTTAGCTTGGCATACAGTTATTTCTCCCTCAAAGTTTGTAAAACTAACCTTAAGTGTTACTCATGTTCTTCCTTGGTTTTAAAGTATACTAAGATGTCATCAATAAAGGCTACCATAAATTGATCTAGGTATGGTCTAAAAATACTATTCATCAAGTCCATAAATGTTGCTAGAGCATTAGTAAGTCCAAATGGCATTACTAAGAACTCATAGTGTATATGCCAGGTTCAAAAGGCTATTTTTGAAATATCTAACTCCTTAATCCTCAATTGATGATGCTTCAATCTTAGATCAATTTTTGAGATCACACTGGCCTCTCGAAGTTAATTAAAGAGATCATCAATTATGGGCAATGGGTATTTATTCTTAATGGTCACCTTATTTAATTGTTTATAGTCTACACACAACTGTGGGGTGCCATCTTTCTTTTTCACAAACAATACTGGTGCCCCCTAGGGTGAGACACTCAGTCTAATTAAGCCTTTATCAAGCAACTCTTGCAATTGTACCTTTAATTCTTTTAGTTCAATAGGAGCCATCCTATATGGAGCTATTGATACAGGCACTATGCTAGGATACACCTCAATCTCAAATTCAAGTTCCCATTCTAGTGGCAAACTCAGTAACTCATCTAGAAACACATTAGGAAATTTTGACACTATTGATATCTCACTAATGCTTATTTCTATCTTTCTAGTATCTACTATATAAGCTAGATACACTGAATAACTTTTTCTTATCAACCACCTAGCTGTAACTACTGAGATGACATTGGATAAGAAATATGATCTTTTACCAACTACTGTACTTTTAGCCCCACCTGTAGTCTTAAGTGTGATCTCCTCTATCTATAATCCACTACTACTTGATGCTTAGATAGCCAATCCATGTCTAAGATGATATTGAACTCATCAAATGGTAATTCAATGAGATCCATAGGAAATTCATACCTTAGACATTCAAAAGACAATTTCTATATATCCTATTAACAACCATGTGTTGTCTTATAGGGTTGCTAACCATAATTTCTAGGTCAAGTGGTTTTGATTCTAACCCCTTATCTCATGCCTGTGCAGTACAAATATAAGAATGTGTTAACCCAGGAACAATTAAAGCCAAAGTAGGTAATTCAAGGAGATAAAATGTTTTTGCTATCACATCTAGAGAATCAGCCCCTTCTTGCACCTGAATAACATATTGACGAGCTAGAGTTCTTACCTTTCCTCTTTTAACTATCTCTAACTTGGCTTTTTGACTACTGCCAGGTTTATCATTGTGACACCCTTTACCCGGTCCAGTTGTCGATCAATTGCTGAGCTCGACTAAAGAGGCGCACACAAATGCATTATCCAAACTCAACCAACTATTATACCTTAACCATGTGTTTAAAACATCTTTTATAAATAATTATCTTATAAAAATACAGATTATCAAAAACTTTTCAAAAACATTGTCATAATTCACTTTTGAGAATCCTCGTATCGAAAATCCAGCAGTATAACAATTATACTGGGACACTATCCCAAAAATGAATAGTAACTTGCATATCAAAACAACACTTCTATAATCATTTTCTATCATTTCCCAACACATGTGATCCTTTTATGACTCTAACATAATGCATCAACACAAATATTAATCTCAATCTCAGGAAGAGATATCATACAATAAAAATAATTTAAATCAACTTTACAATAGATTATAGACCATGAAATTAAAAAAGGTTACATTATATACAGTTTAGGCCTATTTTTCTCAAAATACATCATATGAGTGCGTAACCCTATACATCACATAATTTTAGATACAAAAGAAATTCATACCTTTAGACATTCAAAAGAAAATTTCTATATATCCTATTAACAACCATGTGTTGTCCTACAAGGTTGCTAACCATAATTTCTAGGTTAAATGGTTTTAATTCTAACCTCATATCTCATGCTCGTGCAGTGCAAATATAAGAATGCATTAACTTAGGAACAATTAAAGCCAAAGTAGGTAATTCAAGGACATAAAATGTACCTGCTATCACATCTAGAGAATCAGCCCCTTCTTGAACCCCGAATAACATATTGATGAGCTAGAGCTCTTACCTCTCCTCTTTCAACTATCTTTGACTTAGCTTTTTAATTACTACCAACTTTATCATTATGACACCCCTTACTCGATTAGGTTATCAGTCGGTCAGTGAGCTCAACTAAGGAGGCACCACAAACATGTTATCCAAACTCAACCAACTATTATACCTTAACCATGTGTTTAAAACATATTTTATAAATAATTATCTTATTAAAATAAGGTTTATCAAAAACTTTTTAAGAACATGGTCACAATTCACTTTTAAGAATCCTTGTGTCGAAAATCTGACAGCATAACGATTGTACCTAGACACTACCCCAAAATGCATAGTAACCTGCATATTAAAACAACACTTTTATAATCATTATCAATCATTTCCCAATATATGTGATCCTTTTATCACTCTAACATCATGCATCGACACTAATATTAATCTCAACCTTAAGAAGAGATATCATACAATAAAAATAGTTTAAATCAACTTTACAACAAATTACATACCATGAAATCCAAAAAGATTACATTATATAGAGTTTAGGCCCATTTTCCCAAAATACATCACGTGAGTGCCTAACCCTATACATCAATAATTCTAGATACAAAAACCAAAAATTATACCAAAAGAAATAGTGTTCTCTCGATAATCTTAAAGTCTGAGGCTTGTGCCCAAACTGTCTCTTTACTTACACATCGTAAAACTAATGATACGTTGAGCAATAGCGTAGTGGTGTAATTGAATTAACTTGGGCATCTATGCCTTTATATCAATATACAAAATATATATGCATATAATCATTCATTATATCACATTATATGCAATATTAACAATAACATGCATTTATATAATAACATGACATAAATCATACACATAACTCATCACAAGCCATGCATTATATAAAAACCATGTCTTAACCCTATGATCATATGTTATGTAATTAACACCCAGTAAACTTGTTTTATTATGCATACTACTTTAGAGGAAAGTGAATATCCTATGGATAATGGGATCATGATATGCAGTGGCCCACATTATGGACCTTACGGCTGCTGCACCAGCAAGAGTATGCAGTAGCCCTCCTGGACCTTAATAGTTATTGCACTAGCATAGGATATTTGCAGTGGCCTTATAAACCTTAGTGTTGGCAGCACTCGCATGGACCTAAAGATAAAAAAAATACAAGCCTGTGGGTTAGACATTTAGTGGATTCACTAACTAAATGCATCAAGGCACCAAGGTACTCTAGTAGCTACTATAAAACTCCCTAGTTGATTGACTAACCTACCCATACTAGGTTATTTCTCATATGGGCTATTAACAATTTATTTTTAGTTCCAATATCTTATTTAAGCTTAACCTAGCTTTTAATTGCTTTGGTTAGCCAACAAATAACTAAACCGGGAAAAATATGTCATAAGCCTTATTTTACCACACTTCAGAACCATATATCAGCACACACATTACACATAATTAACATTTCATTTTCTTTTATAAGCTTCGTTTATTTTCTTTATGTCGTGAAATTTGCCATATACATCCATATAATTTTATAAGCTTATTCAAGAAGCATTATGCTCAACTTTCATCCTATAATGCATCATGTCATTACTGATAGTGTAATACCTCAAATAGGCATATAATATGTCTTAAACATATTATGGCCACATACATAACCATTTGGCCATTTCAACTCACTTATTTTTAATATCCCTCATAATCACATTTCATCATGATTTTGCCATTTACATAACCAATTATATCTAAGTGTGAAATAAAAATCTCCAACTCATGCAATAAGTAAAACTTATATACATCTAAATACATGTTGGCCAACCCATAACATTCACAAGATTAAGATTTTACATGCACTCACGTGTCATTAAATCATAGCATCATGAACATGCTTATACTTGCATTCATCCACAATAGGCATCATATGGCACATACTCATGCTTATTGTCCTCATTTGTCTATTCATTGTCATGTTACCTTAAATAGTCAAATATACACAATCAAGTATACATTAAGGGCCATTTGGCCACCAAGCCTAATACCTCATCATCTTTCATACATATATTATATATAACCCAACTTATACCTATTCATGCATATGTAACCATACATATGCATTTAACCTGTCTAACATATGTTATTAAGGCATACAAGCACATACATACCTTGATGTCCATTCAGCCATACATCCATTTAAAAGGCATCTATTCATTTCAAACCCATAATTTACTTAATGTACATCCAACATATCATACAACATGTATTTAAGTCATATACAAGCATAATACATCATTTAGGCATATGCATTCATAATTTACATAACATATATAAAATGGACATAATGTCCTCACACACTTCCTCATGTATACCCACCAATTAACATGCTCCATCATATATCTAGCATATGTGTAAACTTGTTTTAATCCAATTACAGGCATAATTAGTGATATACATATAATTATAGACTATTTACATCATAATGCACATATTTGCATTATAACCATAATATGACTTCTATATAATTTTCATGTATTCAAACCATCTTAAATTCATCATCATACATCTCATTTACCATTTAACACAATCAAATTCATTAATACACATAAATGGGCATTCTACACATAATTACTCATATAGACATATTTTATATATTTAGGGAAATATATTAATTAAACACAATGTAACTTGATTACACATACCAAGATGATTGCAAAACATTTTTGAGGATTGCCTACACCTTGGCTTTCCATTTATCTCGAGATTTCTCACCCTGCATAACTTTAGTTTATAGATTCATTTTGTTAAAATTCATAATAAATCACATAAACATAAAAATGAAAATTGAGCACATATAACAACTCTTGGGCACCTGAGGAATGAGAAAAAATATCAGGATTCAAAAATTCTTACCCAAATTGAAGATGGTCACTATTTATTGAGCTTAAAAATTGAGCAATTCCTCTAGTTTTCTTTAAATTTCTTGCTCAAAATAGGGTCTAGAGGTTATAGAGGCTTATATATCAGGATTAAATGGCATAAATTGAGGCTAATTTGAAGGAAAAAGAGTCATCAATGGACGAAAACCTCTATTGTTGTCATCAGCTTAAGGGAGAGAGAAGAGAGGAGTTTGTGTTATTAGTTTTCATGGACTCATGCATAGTGGAAATTAAATATCCATAGAACCCCAGCAAAAGTTGGAACATCAAAAAATTGAAAAACAAAAAATTTTATATATGATGAAATCACAAAATAAGAATTTACCGTAAATTCTCTACACGATACCAACGTGCAGCTTTCCTTTTCTTTTGCTCTTCTCATCAGGTTGTCACAAACCACAGTGATCCTTAGTTGGGAATACCTCCAAGGTAATCCACACAAAAAGTTTTTAAATGAGAGCAACTTGAAAATCTAGGTGCTAGTAGGATTTTCAAGAGGATGAAGGAAGAAGAAGAAATAATGTGTTTTCAATTGTTCTATATGGTAATTTCTACTATAGAAAAATGCACCCATGGTGGTTGCTACAATAAGAATTATTTATATCATAAATAAACTCTATTTAGGTCAGATTTTAACACTTAAATCTGCCCTAAGTCGGACTAGAATGGACCTACCAATTGGGTCCTATTTTATCCTATGTGCATAAGCCTTTTAATGGGCTTATGTGCAATTTACTTTGGCCCCACTTTCATTAATCCTATGTGGCACTCCTAGGCCTATTTGGATTAATAATTACTCCAATTTAAGGCCTTTTAAACCTTTTAAAGGCCCATAAAAAATCAAATGTAAGAACAATTAAAATTTAGACTCAATAAGGACCAACTCCAAAAACCCTAATTTTCTAGACTTTTCATTTATAAGTAGGCCCCAAGCCCATTTACTCATTTCTTCTTCTTAATTCATCTTCCAATGATATCTCATACCATTAGAATATTTAATCCCATTGAATCTTTCTCAAAATCCTTTTATGTGTGTGACCCTATGGGTTTCAAGAATAGTTTGGCAATGCACAGTGAATTAGAGTCCTAATCCAATTGGGACTCTATAGGTTCAATCTCATTGAATCATTATCAATTCACTAATTGATATATCACTTGTATACAAGTTAAGAGAGGCATCTAGCCATATATCATGACTACCTAAGTGCTGAAAAGTCAAGTGGTTTGACTTAACCCTTCCATATACACTTACGGTGCAATATACTTTTTGGAGTCAAAGTATGTCACTCCATATTTAAGATAGTTAGTGATCTCAAGTCTAAAGATACTTGCACCACTGATATGTTGAGACACTTTCACTGACATAGATTAAATATCCATGTGAAGATCTCATGATGGGTCTCCAATGTACTTACTTCCCAAGTAAGCATCCACATGTTAACTCCAAGCATCTCTATGTTTACATCTTGTAGAACTACTCCTTGATCTAATCAAGAAGTATAACATGTGCTGATCTATCAACATTAATAATATCCCATCTTGTTAATACTATGATTAGGGATATTTAGGTATATCACATTTGCATGCAATAACAATCTCACATCATAAACACTTTATGATTTCCTGTATATTATGATTTTATACCAGGGACTTTATAACATGGTTTAAGACATTGCAAACAATTATAAGTAATATATAAAAGTACCATGATATAAAGAGAAATGCCTTTTACATTAATTCACAAGGTTTAAACACATGAATATAACCCTATTATATAAGCTTTAGGTCATATATCTAACAATCTTGCACTTGCACTAGAGCTAATCACCCATATACTCAATGCCCATTGCATTTACATGTTGATCAAACTCCCCTGTGTTAGTGCCTTTGTGAGAGGATCAACTATGTTCTAATCTGTAAGGATCCTTTTAATTTTCACATACTATCTGCCAATGATCTCTCTTATCAAATGGTAACACTGAAGTACATGTTCAGATCACTGATGAGACTATGGTTCTCGAGCTTGTGCAAAAGCCCTATTGTTATCACAATAAGGTATTGGATCGACAATACTAAGAACCACTCTAAGTTTAGAAATGAACTTTGTAATCCAAATGGCTTCCTTAGCTGCATCGAAAGTTGTTATGTAATTGACTTCAATGGTAGAATCTATAGTTATTGTCCTATTCATAACTCTTCCAAACTACTGCTTCTCTACACATAATGTACATATATCTAAATTGTGACTTACAGTCATCCTTATTGAATTGAAAGTTGGAATCAGTATGCCTACTAACCTGCAGATATTCTTCTCCATAAATCAAGAATAAATCCTTAGTCCTCCTCAACCACTTAAGGATATTCTTGAAAGCCACCCAATGTTCCTATCTATAATTGGATTGGAATCTGCTCATAATGCTCAGAGCAAATGCTACATCAAGTCTCGTATATAACATAGCATTTTATCTATGTACGTAAACTATGAAAGACTAAGCAACCTTCTAAATCTATCTCTATAGATCTTGATCCCCAAGATATAGGTTACTTCTCCAAGGCCTTTCATAGAGAATTATTTACTCAACCAAATCTTGATTGACTGAAGGATAGACATCATCATCAATTAGTAGTATTTCATCTACATACAACTTAAGAAAAATGATGACACTCCGATTTACCTTTTTGCAAAAGCATGGTTCATCCATGTTTTGTGAGAAACCAAACTCTTTGATTGTCTCATCAAAATAGATGTTCTAGCTCTTAGAAGCTTACTTCAATCTATAATTGGATCTTTAAAGCTTGTAGACTTGAATGCCATCTATGGACGTAAAACCTATAGGCTGTGTTAACTAAACTTCCTCTAACAATTTTTTGTTAAGAAAAGTTATCTTTACATTTATTTGCCAACTCTCGTAATCTTAATGAGTAGTTATGGCAAGCAGAATCCAAATGGATTTAAGCATTGTAATTGGAGAAAAGGCTTCATCAAAGTCAATCTCTTATCTTTGATGATAGCCTTTTACTACCAATCAAGCTTTATAAGTAATCATATTACCTCCTATGCTAGTCTTCTTTTTAAAGACCCATTTGCACCTAATAGGTTTTATCCCTTCAGGTGGATCAACCAAGGTCTATACCTTATTATGATCTATGGAATCTATTTCAGATTCATGGCCTTAAGCTATGAGTCTGATTCTTAATTATTCAAAACCTCCACATAACTAGTGGGCTCATGGTCCTCTATTATGGTTACTTCCTTGTCCTAGTCCATGAGAAATCCATATCTCTCTGGAACAGTCTTGACCCTAGCAAATCATTTAGAAACTTGTGTGTCCATAGGTTCTTCTATTATCTCATCACTATGAGTAATAGAACTGAGATTAGTTGGTTGATCTACTTTAATTTATGGATCTTGAACTTCATCAAGTTTAACTTTACTCCCACTGTCTTTCATGAGAAACTCTTTCTCTAGAAAGACTGCATGCTTTGAAATAAATACCTTTTATCCCAATAGATAATGGAAGTAGTATCCCAAAGTTTCCTTTGGACACCCCACAAATAAGCATATGTTAAACTTAGCTTCAACCTCATTTGACATTATTCTCTTTACATATGCTTGGCATCCCCACACCTTGATATATGAAAGAATAGGTTTCTTGTTATACCATATCCCATATGGTGTAACATCAACCGACTTTGATGGAACTCTATTTAAAAGATAAATAGTAGTTTCTAATGCATAACCCCAAAATGATCTAGGCAACTATGCAAAGCTCATAGATCGAACCATATCCAACAAGATTTGATTTCTCTTTTAAGATACACCATTATGTTGTGGCGTATATAAAGGAGTTTATTGAGATAATATACAATTATCTATCAGATAATTTTGAAATTCATGACATAAGTATTCTTTATCTCAATCTAATCGAAGTGGTTTAATATTTTTGCCAAGCTGTTTCTCAACTTCATTTTTGAATTCTTTGAACATTTCAAAGTTTTCAAATTTGTACTTCATGAAGTACACATACTCATATCTAGAGTAATCATTGATAAAGGCAATGAAGTAGAGAAACCTACCTCTTGCATGTATGGTCATAGTTCCACATACATCTATATGTATAAGGTCCGAAAGCCCACTAGCACATTCACCTTTTCACTAAAACATGTCTTTGTCATTTTTCCTAATAAACAGGACTTGTATGCTCCAATTTGATTCACAATCAAATGAACCTAAGTCATTATACATGTGTAACTTAGACATGCACTTTTCATTTATATGGCTTAAATGATAGTGCCATAAGAAAGATGGTTTCAGGTTATCAACCTTTTTATCTCTCTTGGTATTAATATTATAGAGTTCTTTTTAAAGAAAATAAATTCCACTAACATTAAATCAAGAACAATATAAAACATTGTCTTTATAAACTGAGAAACCCTTGCTCTTATTAATGTTAATATCAAAATCTTGTTCAGTAAGACAAGATAAAGAAATTATGTTTCTCTTTAAGGAAGGAACAAAATAACAAATATCAAGTTCCAATACAAGCCCCAAAGGCAAATACAAATGATATGTTCCTATAGCTAATACAACAACTTTTGCTTTATTTGCTACCTGTAGTCCACATCGCCCTTACTTGTATTAATCTTAATAATATTAATACTTAAAGTTGAAGCATTATATGCTCCTCTTTTATTAGAGACACAGGGTAAGCTTCCTAGTTCCTGCTTTTAGGATTAGTTTTTTTCCACTTCCATTGGCTTTTAACTAATTAGACTATAATTTCTATTCTTAATAGAAAAAGTCTTGATAAGATTTACCATATTTTTATGATTATAGAATTAACACTTAATTCTAATATATCATAAAATTATGGAATTCAAGCCCAACACTTTCAATGCTTGAAGTGTCCTCCATTATCTTTAAATGAAATAATGTCTTAGATATCACATATCTTTTATTTCATAAGATGATATTTGATGATTTGAGAATCATGTGCCTATGGCTTTTCTAAAGTTTAGGAGACATACAGGTAATCATATTGCCTTCACCATATGCTTTTAAAGAAGCTTCTAACT
>CANXYI011394839.1:0-11448 GCA_948208565.1 Hura crepitans | reverse complement strand
ACCTTGAGAAAGACTTTATCACCAACTTCATACTCAATGTCTCTTCTCTTTAAATCCATGTAGGATTTTTGTCTATCTGAAGTAGCCTTCAGCCTTTCTCTGATGATATTCACCTTATCTTAGCATCTTTGACCAAATCCAGTCCTATAAGCTTGTGCTCACTCAATTTGCTCTAATATAAGGGAGTTCTATATCATCTCCCATATGATGCCTTATAAAGAGCAGTACCAAGACTTACTTAGTAACTATTATTGTAAGCAAACTCCCCAAAGAGATATACTTATCCCAGCTGCCCTTGAGCTATATGACACTTGCTTGGAGCATATCCTCAAGCACCTAAATAAGCCTCTCTAGCTAACCATCCATCTAAGGATGAAATGCCATGCTAAAACTAAGCCTAGTCCCCAAAGCATTATGGAGTTTCTTGTAAAATCTTGATGTAAAATGGGGATCTCTATCTGAAATAATAAAAGAAGGCACTCTATAAAGCCTAACTATCACATTAATGTATAGTTCAACCAACTTCTTCAAGAAATAATCCTTTCATACTATAATGAAGTAAGCTAACTTGGTCAATCTATTGACCACCACCCAAATAGAATCATGCTTATTCCTAGTCATTGGTAGTCCAATCACAAAATACATAGTGACTCGATTCCATTTCCATTTTGGAATTACTAGGGGTTGTAGCAAACCAAAAGGAACTTGATGCTCGGCCTTCACTTGCTAACAAGTATGACATCTAGTAACATAATCAGTTATGTCTCTTTTTGTGCTCAATCACCAATATACCATCTCCAAATCCTAGTACATCTTAGTACTGCTAAGATTTATAGCATATGGTATATTGTGTGCTTCTTATAGAATCTGATGTCTTACATCTTCACCATCTAATACACAAAGGCATTCTTGATAATGCAAATAACAATCCTCTTTGATCACAAACTCAATAGAGTTCCCCTCTTAGATCATATTCATGATACTCTGAAGCCTATGATTATTCTTATATGAATCCTTCACTAATTACATCAAACTTGGCTTGACTTGCAGCTCAACTAACAAACCACTATTATCTTGCTGCTTCAAACTGACATGTATTGCCTTCAAAGCTAACATAAACTTCCTACTTAAGGCATCTGCAACAATATTAGCTTTCCCAATATGGTAGTCAATAAGGTAATCATAATCCTTGATCAACTCTATCCATCTTCTTTACCTTAAGTTTAACTCTTTTTATGTCAATAGATACTTCAAACTCTTATGTTCAATAAAGACATAACACTTTTTCCCATAAAGATAATGCCTTTATATCTTTAAAGCAAACATAATAGCTACAATATCTAAGTCATGTGTTGGGTAGTTTTTCTCATTAGGTTTAATTGCTATGAAAGATAAGCAATAACTTTGCCATCTTATATGAGTACACATCCCAACCCATTTAGTGAGGCATCACTGTTTATGGTGAACTCTTTTCCTAACATTGGTTAAACCAAAATTGAAGCCTCGATCAGTATACTCTTGAGCTTATCAAAACTCTCGTAACATTTGCTATCCCACTCAAACTTCAGATCCTTCCTCATAAGATGTGTTATAGAGGTTGCTATCAAGGAAAATCCTTTGACAAACCTTCTATAATGTCTAATCAAACCTAAGAAAATCCTAATCTCAATTGTATTTATAGGTGGTCTCTACTCTATTAAAGCCTAAAGCTTGCTAGGATCGACCCTTATGCCTTTTGTCTATGTTATATGCCTTAAAAATAACACTTTCTCTAGCCAAAACTCACACTTGTTAAGCTTGGCATAGAACTTCTCATCCCTTAAGTTCTATAAAACTACTCATAGATACTTCTTATGGTCTTCTTGGTCCTTAGAATACACAAGATGTCATTGATGAATACTACTACAAATTGATCTAGAAATGGCCTAAAGATCTAGTTCATGAGATCAATGAATTCCATCGATGCATTAATTAACCCAAAAAGTATCACTAAGAACTCATAGTGACCATATCTAGTCCTAAAAGAAGTTTTATGTATATCTGCCTCTTTCACTCTCAGTTGATAATCCTAGATCTAAGATCAATCTTAGAGAAGACACCTGCCCCTCTAAGCTAATGAAAAATTTCATCGATTTGTGGTAATGGATATTTATTCTTGATGGTGACTTTGTTCATCTGCCTATAATCCACATAAAGTCTCAAAGATCCTTCCTTCTTCTTGATAAACAGAACCAGTGCTCCCCATGGTGAAACACTCGATCTAATGAAATATTTGTCAAAAAGCTCTTGCAACTATATCTTCAACTCTTTTAGCTCTCTAGGAGCCATCTTATATGGAGTTATGAAAACTAGCATTGTGCCTAACATCACCTCAATTCCAAATTCTAACTCTCATTCTAGTGGTAAACCAAGTAAGTAATCTAGGAAAACATCCTCAAACTTAGACATAATAGGAATATAGTTCACATTCTGCATTACATGCTCTTTTACACGTAATATCGATATTTAGCAAATTATCTACCTCTAGTGTCTATTAGAGGGCAATCAAATATACTCAAAACAAAATGGCATTCAGCTACTTCCTATAGCCTATACCCATATAAATAAACATTTCAAACTTTGCACATTCACATTTTAGTCATTTTCATCTTTCGTTACTCATATATGCATTTATTTCCATAAAGGTGCCCAATCCACATCATTCACTCATTTAATGTATTCAACCATCACTAAGCATGCACATAAATTTTGGTTGTCACATGTCCACATTCAGAACGGTATTTAAGCACAAAATATGATATATAAGTCATTCATATACATAAGTTATAAATTGTCCATTCAACTCATTAACTATCAAATTTCGGCCTCTAATTATGTAAGGCAACAATTTCACATACATAACTCATTTTGATAATCATATAACATGTATGGATGCTCAAGTCACATCCTTTAATGAGAATCCGTCATTTATGGTCATACATGCATTAACATGACTTAATGGCTTATTTTAGCCATAATGATACATATAGGTGAATAACATCATCTATTAACCATTCGGCCACCTATTCTCACCATTGGTATCTCATTCATGTCACATAAATACATATATTATCATCCATTAATGATACACACACATGTGCACATTAACTACATATAACATCCTAAAACACCGTTGATGACATAAAGCATTTATGTCCTAATTGCACCATAAATATGCATTGCACATACATAATAAGGTTTAGGCTATCACATTACATGCATTCATCATCCATTAATATCATTCATGACAATTTTACATTTAATACACATTATCACATTAAATGCCATATTAATGTCTTAATACCATAATGAAAATCACATCATTTTCTTTAATTTTAGGTGATTACATACTGAGATAGGTTGTCTGAGATGCTCAACACTTTTTTAGGCCTTTTTCTTGCCTCGAAAAACTCAATTTAAGTTTTTATCTACGAATTCAAATAGGTATAATTTTTAAAAATTCATATAAAATCATAGAAAACTCTAAAAATCAAAATGAGCCTATATATACTCTCTTTAACACCTAAGGAACCTAGGAAAAATATTAAAATTGAAAGAAAATTACATAAATGTTGGATGTACACTATTTGCCTTGGGAAAGAAATCGCGATTCCTCCCAAGATACTTCACCAAATTTGGGTTTTTTAGTGTCTATGAGTTCGATTTGAGACACTCTACCCTTTAGGGCATGTTTTTTTTATGGTGGGTAGGAGTGTGTGAAGAAAGAAATAGAGGAGATAGGAGAAGAAAGGTGTATCAATTTTTGAGAGAAAGGAGAGAGAGGATTTGGATGGAAATGAGAGGAATTGGAGGGAAAAGGGTATTTATATTTTTAAAAATTACTTTCCTCAAATTTTTGTAAAATTTTTATCCCTCAAAAAAATGGATTTCCCTAATTTCTATCCCCAAGATTAGATATATTCCTCCTCTAATTTCCCCCAAAATCTTGAGCCCGAAAAATGAAAGAAACCCAAAAAATTAATATATTTTCTTTCCTAAAAATTAAGTAAAAATACTTCTCGATATCTAAAATTTCCAATTCCAAATCCAATGGACTATTCATAATATTTAAGTATCAAGTTGTAACATTTTTAGATTATTTTGAGCAACTTTTTATTTATTTTATGGTTGAGCTTTGCCTGTAGCACTATTTATTGGACACTACTGTAAAATCTTGTTTAACATTTTTAACCATCCAAATGACTTCAAATTGGCTTCAAACTTTGCCTAAAATTCACTCATAATTAATACTTCTTATTGGTACACTTAGTGCGACTCAGTTTTTGCAAAGTACTATTCATCTTAGGAGGAATTATTCACGAGAGTTAGGATTTTTGGGTTATTACAATGAGTTATAGCTGCTATTGTTTCACCTTTGTTACTGGCACAACCACTTCTAACACAAGCACCTAAAAGGCATATATAAGAAAAGTGACAAAAAAAGGAACTGAGAATTCCTTAGGTACATAATATGATGGTCTGATTATAGCACATTATTGATTAAAATGGCATTTTAGAAAGGAACATGATTTATATCATTCCTTTATTATAAGTAAAAGTATATCTATAAAAGGAGGAAGTACTGAAATAAAGGTATTAAAAGAACTGAATTGGGAATAATTTCTTAAGGAGCTTGATAAGAGATGTATTATGAAGCATTGCCTTAATAAACAAGAAGTAAAAATTTCCATGATTTAGAGCATGGGTATGGATTTTGCTTGAATATGAGAGAATTAAGTAATTGAATTGTCAAATAAAGAAGGTAATGCTTATAGAAGTAGGGAAAGGTGAAAGATTTCAAAGAAAAAGAACCTTATGATTGAGGTCCAATAAGTTCAACTCTGGGAATATAGGATAAACATAAATAAAAGTAGATCTAATCACAATCGAGAATGAATAAAGACTCAAAGATCTAAATAAGGAGAATAATTTGGGGTATTTTTAGCAAATCTGGATTATAAGTGTTTTAGTCTTACTACCGACAGTGTACTAATTGAGGTGTGTAGACACTGTGGATAGAGACAGTTAGGTATGGGCTAGGAGATTGCACTAAAGGTAAGTTATGTACATATATCCTTACAACATCTTATGAGAAGTACTCACACATATTAGTTAATGACTCACTGTAAAAGACTTTATCATTTACAGTAACTTAAATATAGAGAGAATAATAGGAATAATGACAGATAAAAGAAAGGATAAAATGAAGGTCAAAATAAATCAAGTAAAAATTTAAGGATGAAATTCTTTTAATAGAGGAAGAAATGTCATTCCCCAATTTTTGATCAAATTTACCCACAGATAAAAAGAGAATTAAAGGAAATTATAGGGAATGAAATGGAAGTATGGGTCGAGTAAAGACGGTTGGTATGAATAGCAGTGTGAAAATCCACCGAGGGATGTAATGGTCATTTTCCAAATTGTCATAGGCAATTCTAGAAAATGGTGATTTAAGGCTAATTAAAATATGGAACATGTATTGAAGGAAAAGGAATATGAAAATAACATGAGAGAAAATGCAAAAGTGTGAAAAGAATAAGGTTCGGGACTCGATCTCAATAAAAAGTGACACCGAGTCTTGAATAGTGCAAGCTAGGTCTAGTTAGGGTTATCAAACTAAAAATAAGTATTAATTAAATGATGCCTTATGGTGAAATTTGAGAATTATTTGAGGTTATATAAGAAGTTAAATAAGCAAACAAAGTTTTAATTGCAGTGTCCCTATAAATAGTACATAGTTTTAGCTTAACGATAAAATATCTAATTTGAGCTCAAAAAAATCTAAAAATAGCATGACCTAAAGGTTAAAACTTCTAACTAAGCCAATGGTACTAAGGTTGGAATTTTTTAACAATGAGAAGTAATTTATTTAAGTTAATTAAAATGGTGATTATTTGGCTCAGTGGGTTTCCCTCAGTCAAAAATTATGAAAATAAAAGAATGTCCTAATTAAAGGATTTCTGAATTTTTTGGTAGCAAGAAAGGAATTTATTAAAGCCTGTATGATTATAATTGAATTTTTAAGCATTAAAATACCCTAGAATTAATCTCAAACATTGGATTTTAAGTGTAATAATCATGGCCATTGAAGGGTGGTATTTATGGGATGGAAACATCTAAAATTTATATAGGAAATAAAAGACTCAATCTCCCTAAACCTCCATTATTGGCCAAAATTAGCTCTCTCTCTTAGCTTTGATTTTTCTCTTCCTTAACCCTAAAATGCCTATATACTCTTAAATCAAAGGTGTAAAATTCATTTATCACCTCTCTAAAGCCTAACTATTATGAGAAATAAGCAAAACAAAGTGGAATTTATGAAAATTATGTATGGAGAAAGTTAATGTTTCAAATTCCTTAAAGGGGTAAGTTAGTTATTTTCAAGGTTTATCAATTTTCTATGTTATTTTTTATCCCATGTTAAGTGATTTTAGTCAATTTGGAGTTTAGAGCTAGGAGGAATTTTCTATGAATTTTTCTAATTGAAATTGCATTATGTTTCTAGTGATTTTTAGAGGTAAGCATGGGATAATTAAACTCATGGTGTGGAAGGCTATTTTGGAAGCAAATAAGATCATTTTTAAGTGTATTCAATGAAATATATACATGTATGTGTGATTGATTATTTAAAAAAGTATGTGTGTGTGTGTGTATGCAATTGTTTGAATATGTGGTATAAGTAATGTTTATGTTAAGTTTTTGGCATAATTAGGTTATTTGAATATGTATAACGTAATTTAATTAGTTAATTAGGTAAAATGAATATGTTAAGTATGATAGATAAATATGACCATATGGTATATTGTTTATGTTAATGTTGGATTAATTGAATTTGTGTATGTAGATATGAATTTGTAGGAATTCAAGGGTATACAATGAATAATGGTGTGATTAAAATGAGGTTTGATTAAACATAGTGTGGAAAAAAAATGAATTTATTATGTTTATGTGATTTTGGCATAATGGATGTGTAAGTGTGTGTGTGTATTTGTGTTTAGGTTATTAGATTTTATGAATTATACATGTTAAAGTTTAAATTAAAGGATGATAAATGCATTAAATTAATGGCTCAAATGTTATTATGTCTAATATGTATAAGATAGATGAATATCTAATTTGATGTATATAGAGTGCATAATTTAGGTTTAATAATATATTTATACTAATAAATTATAAAAAGATTAATTTAGGTGAATAATTAATGAAAATAAATTATTTTAATATGTAAATTATGATAGTTCTAAATATATGTTAAAGAATGTGAATTATGTAATTTATATATATTTGTTTATGATTAATGCTTAGTTGAATGAAGTTAAGTAGGTCAGTAAGGTATGGTTGATTAAGTGAGGAGAAAAAGAAATAAATGATATATATATATATATATATAATTCGATAAATATAATGTTATATTTGTTAATTGTTAAAAATGATTTTTATGAAGAATATAATATATGTGTTTAAGTAAAAGTAAAGTTGATTAATGAATATAAATATAAGTGAATAATTATATGTAAGACAATTAAGGAAAATAGTAAGGATGTATAATTATAATTATATGATAGAATATTGTGCAAGATTTATGTTAGAAAATTTAATGACATTGGTTAATTAAAAGTATATAGAACAATGTTATAAATTATTAAAGAAAGGTGGGAAAAGAAAATTATTACGAGAAAACCTGAGATTTATTTTAACTATGTGAATATCAAATGTAAAGGTCTATTAAAGTAATATGTATAAAGGATAGTATAGTATGATGAAATTCGAAAAAGAAAATGAATTTCATTCATAATCATAAAATGATAATTTATTGTGTATGATGTAAGAAATATATCAAGATTTGAATTGCTCATTATTACATACAAGATGATATGACGTTATTATATGAAGTATATGAAGTATGTGATGTACATGACATATGATCCAATGAGATCATAGGTATGTGATGACAGTGATAACACCCTAAGTGTGCTAAAAAATTATCACAGTATCCCATGAATATGTATGACTAGTAAGAGTGGTTAAAATGATAATTTAAATCAAAGTCAAATTATAAAATTTGGATAATGTATGTGACTTATATGATTGAAGTAATTTATAAAAAAAATAATAGTAAGGCCTATATGTGTTAGATAGTACACTGAATAGGTTAACTGATCATCTAGGGAAATAGCAACTGCTAGATGGTTGGTATTATTTTCATGTGGGTGTAGCTGCCGTTAGGTCTATTTAGGCCATCATACATACACATATCATATACTGTTATAATCCATCTATATTGATCTATCTTGATTATTTATGCAGCTGCAGCCACTAATAGGTTCGACAGAACCATTACACATAAGTTTGTATAGGTGTAGCCCTATTGAGTTTTATTAGGATCACTGTACATTTATGATAACCCATTATGCTAGTGCAGTGACAGTTAGGTCCAAAACATAGGCCATTGCACACCTTTGTTTCCTATTATCCAGTTGATGAGTTTCTGTCTGTTGGTTATGGGCTACCGAAATTAATAAGTTAATAAAAATATTGATGTTATTAAAGAAGGTTTTAATGGTCTAACAAAGGACACTATAATGATTAAACTATCTATAGAATAAAAGTTATTTAACTTGTTTATTTGAAAATTTATCATGATAAGAATAAAACAATTAATGAGAGAAATAACTATGATAATACAAGGTGACTATTCAAGTACAAAAAGTGTACAAAGAATAAGAATAAAACTATGAAGTTAAATAAATAATAGATGGTCTTCACAGAGTGAGGTAATTAACATAAGCATGAATAAATTGTATTATGTCATTTCATCAAGTAAATAATATATAAGATAAGCCGATATTTATTTAATTCAATTAAGACACTAATAAGTATCATACATGAATAGTGTTCAATAAGTTTAAGGATGGAATTTTAAAATATTCATTAATAAGAGAACAAAGAAAAAGACTTATACTATTGATTGTAAAAAATGTTAAACATTTAAACTATGTGGTTTAAATTCATATACAATAAATAAACATTGAATATGTTCTCTTATATGCATAATTCTATATGGCATATGAGGGTTATACTTATACATATAATTGTATTCATGATGCATGCTTAAGTGCTTGCATGTTATTTATATGTTTCATTGGATACACCACTAAGCATTGTTGCACAGCATACTAGCTTTTGTTGATGGGTAGGTAGTGGACAAGAGTAAGTAGTAGCCTTAAACAAAGCAATACAAGTTAATGAGTTCTAAACAGCAGCACATAAAAGTAGGTAAGATGTCAAAAATTACTTGGTTAAAGATATGTGCTTATGGATAGTAGTAGTTTTAAATATTGAATAACAGAGGTAAAAGAGGTATAAGTAGTAAGAAAGTTAAGTTTGTGTGATGTCTTTCATTCGGATCTAGGAACCGAATAGAGTAAGAAATGTCACTTATGGCATCTTATATCTAAATCAGCTAGTGGTTAGGTATTATGGTGTTACATGAAACATAATCTAAGAATGAAGCTTGTCCATATGAATGTAGACAACCTAAGTTAGATAAGTTGATTGAGCAACTAAGGAGTTTGATAGCTATACCTCATTAAGGCCGTTAAGGCTAGATTTTTGCCTTATAGCTCACAACCATGACCTTTAGGTTTATAATCATAATCTTTAGGTCTAATCATAGCCTCATGGCCTGTAATCATAACCTTCATGTCCACTTGTGACCTTTATGCTCTGATATGACCTTAGTGGCTCGTCATGACTTTTGTGGTCCAATGTGGCCTCTGTGGCCCATTTCATCCCATTATACAGTATTGAGATCATTATTTGTTGAGTATAGGCAAACTTAATAAACTGCATCATAAATCTATTAATTTTAGTTAGACATGCACAATAGAAATTTAAAATTTTTCATGAAAACCAGATAATGAAAATGAATATAAAAGTATCAAAATAGTTATTTATATATTAAACCAGTAGTGTTTAGAAGTTTACCATAAATAACAATTATTTTTCCTTTCTCTTTGCTCTTCTTAGCAAGTTACTACAAACCTTTGTGATCCACAATTAGGTGTACCTCCTACGTATCCACATGAAAAGCAAGAGGAGTGAGGCTATGCAATTCCTTAGGTGCTAGTAGATAAATTGCACTAATGAACCAAAAGAAAAGAAAACTGTAGAAAATGAAGGGAAAGCTTTAACATGAGATTTTTATATGTGGTGGCTAATGTAATGTCTACTTATCCTTTTATAAAATCCTTTTAAGTTAACTCTTAACCCTTAAAAACTAACCTAAAATGGCTTATAGGAGAGCCACATGCATAGTTTCTTCATGCCCATATGTATAGGCCTAATAATAGGCTAGTGGGTCTGTGGCTCATCAAGGCTATCTAATCAACCTCATAATGATTAGATGTAAGGCCCTTTTTGTGACACATTTTATCTAATTCTATCACCGGACTTGAATAAGGAATGACACATGACCATATACAATTCATGTACTTGAAATTTCCATGTCGCATATTAGGTAGATAATGGCTGTTCAGAGATATAACCCAAATAATAACCTATAGAAAATACACTTCTATATTCACATAATCATTAATTCCCAAAATTGGATTTTTTTATCCTCTCAATAGTCTTATCCAATCTAGGTATCAATCATTCAATTATTCTTAACACAATAAAAAACTATATTATTTTCATGACACCATCACTCACATATATACTTACATCATATGTATATAAAGTATTTAAGTGTTAAAACTTGATACAAACTTGTTTGTGACCCACTGACCTTGTTTACATATGAGTGCCATCTACCTAATATATATTACAAAAATAAGATACAAAAGTATACTCTAATAGGAAAGGCTAATCACCACACTACAGAATTGAGGCTGATTTGCTGATGATTATCTCCTACCTACACAACAAAACATAATATGCTATACATGACACTTAATGGTGTATTCAATGAAATATATATTAAGGGAATAAACATAAATATTTACATACATGTCATACCATACATGTATCTCTTACAAACCATGATTTGAAAACGTGTATATGTAACCATAACATTTTGCATGCAAATAAATGTTAGTCCTATTTATGCACTTTGCCTTTTCTTTAGTCATTGTACCATTGCCACATTATTATCCAAATTACTCTCAATTAGTAGCATATTATCTCATTATTCATTTAACCAGCCTATATTCTTAAGACACAAAGTCTAATACTCGATAATGGGATCTTAACCATATAAGTCTCTTATGTGTGAAGTGGTCCATATTTTGGGCCTTACTATAGCTTCACCAGCATAGAATAGTGTGTAGTGGCCCTTTTAGACCTTGCTACTACTACACCAGCATAACATAAATATTTGTGTGCAGTGGCCTCAGTGGACTTTACTAC
>CANXYI011394825.1:0-10254 GCA_948208565.1 Hura crepitans | reverse complement strand
TATGCTGAGGCTAAATTAAATGATTTAGAAATGCTTGGAAGAAAATTAAATTAAGACAGATAATAGCCCATATGATTTGGACAACCTATTGGATAGGTTGATTGGTCAATTAGGGACTTAGTAGCTACTAGGACACTATAGTGTCCCATGTGATGATAGGTGAGGCCTCTGATGTTCCAGATGGGAACCCTCGCACATTTCATGATTTATGGTTGTATGATGAGATAATGGTACTGGTGCAGCCACTATTGAGGTCCTTATGGGCCATTGTAGATCTTGAGATTTGATGATAGGTGCAGCCTTAAAGGTCTAGAATGCAAGCCCTTGCACAACTTATCAGATGGGAGTAGCTATTAAGGTTTGGGATTCAAACTCCCACACAATTATGATGACCATGATGATTTATGATATGATGGGTGCAGCCGTCGAGGTCTAAAATACAAGCCATCACACAAACTATTATTCATTATCAAATGAAGAGATTAATGTCTATCTAATATGGGCTAGAAGAAGAAATGATTAGATAAGCATATTAAAATGCCATTAAAAAGAATACAATATTTGAATTGGGAAATGTGAAAAAAAGAAAAAGAGGAAACAAAATAAAGAAAAAGGTAAACTTAATTAATAAATAAATAAACTAATCATATAATAACAAATATTATTATTGTTACCGGAGTACAATAATATGTAAAAGTTATGCATATCAAGACAAAACATACGACATAAGTCTGTTAAGGACTGTATCTATGAATGTGCTAAATTAACTACAGACACATATACATAGATATATACATATATAAAACATAGAAAGTGATATAAAATGAATAATTAAATATAGTGAAAGGAAAGGAATAAATAGGAATTACCATAAATGATTAAAGAAGAGATGTAAGTATATTCTTAGAGACTAGAGCAAAGTATGACAAATGAGAAATATGTAAAATTATCATCAAACACATACTCAAAAAAGGACATAAGAGACACTAGCACTATTACCCTATAAAAAGAAAAATAGGGATGAGACAACAAATTTATGAATATAACAATTATGAAGGGGTTATAAGTAACATAAGATAACAGAATAAAGACTTAATTATAGTGAGCTTATACTCATGGTTACTATTTATGAAAATTTAATGATCTAATTTCCATATCATTAGAGTACACCCCTAAGCAATTATGCTAAGCACATTAGCTTCCTTGCTAATGTGTATGTTATCAATCAAGGTGAGCAAAGCAACGGATCGAGTCCTAGTATTATTGAAGTAGATTATTAAAGTCACATGTAATAAATGTCCATCATGAGCATTATATTTATGCCAACTGTGTACTTGCATTCTGAGTATATAATTTTTATTTAGAATTATAGGTATATAGTTGTGCACTAGGGTTATTATACATGTCATTTGATGTAGATAAATAGGCAATAACTTTAGTTGTACTAATTCTAGTTAGAATTTGTAATTGTCCATTCTGTTAGTTGATTATTAGATTAATAACATTAATACTATTGATGTTTTGTTAGAAATATATAAATTAAAGGTAATGTATATTGGTCATAAATAACAAGCAATATGAAAATACCTATATATTAGATAAAATAAATATTATAAGTTAAACATACCAAGAAAGAAATGGTTCAAAATAGGGGTGACAACCGAATCAGATAAATAGCATTCTGCACCTGAACTAGTATATTGGCTAGGTATAAAGGTGTTATCTACCCATTCCAATCACCAAGCTTAACTTAGAAGTGTGCACACAAACGTGTTATCTGAACTTAACCATTTATTATATCTTAACCATGTGTTCAAAACATCTTTTATAAATAATTTTCTTACAAAAATACAAATTATCAAAAACTTTGCAAAAACATGGTCACAATTCACTTTTGAGAATCCTCATGTCGAAAATTTGGTAGCATAATGGCTATACTGGGACACTATCCCAATAATGAATAGTAACCATCACATTAAAAGAACACTTTTATAATCATTTTCAATCATTTCCCTAACTTCTATAATCCTCTAATCACTCTAACATCACACAACAACACAACATGTCAATCTCAACCTCAAAAAGAGATATCATACAATGCAACAATTTAACATAAACTTCAGAACATTTTATGGACCACAAAATCCGAAAAGATTACACAACATATAGTTTAGGCCCATTTCCCTTTACATACATCACATGAGTGCAAAACCATATACATCACATAATTCTAGATATAAAACAAAAATTATACAAATAGAATCAATCTTTTCTAGATAATCTTGAATTCCCGAGGTTAGTGCTTAAGCTGTCTATTTACCTATGCATTGCAAAATAAATGATATGCGAAGCAATAGCTTAATGCTAAAATCGAATTAACTTTTGCATTTATGCCATTCTATCAACATATAGAATGTAAAAGAACATAAACATTCATAATATCACATTATATGCCCCATTAGCCATAACATGTTGTAATGTGATTCAATCAGATTAACAACAATTTATGCCCTTGAATCACCAGAAGACATCTTCCATGCACCCTATTCACAATCACAATTTGCCCCATAGGGTGGCTAACTCCAATATCTACATCAACATGCTCAGGCTTTAACTACCTACTCTGGGCTTGTGAAGTGCATACATAAAAGGGTATTGAATCAGGGTCTATCGAAGTCAAGATTGAAACATTAGATAAACTAATAATAGTTATAGCATCTGGTGCTATTGTCTCTTTTCTAGCTCTTACACACATTGTTTGGCTGAAGCACAAGCTTTAATTCTAGTACCTTGACTAGCACTAGACTGCTCTCTTTTAGTCTACCTCTAACCCCTGCTCTTGGGTGTAACATTAGGTATTTGTGTCTAAGCACCATCTATCTTTCTCTGAGGACACACTGTCTGTAGTGGTCTCTAACACCATAATGGAGATATTCCCCTCTCTTACATTTTCTACATTGCCCCCAGTGCCTCTTCTGACAAGTGACACACATGGGAGGTCCACTTTTGTTACCCCTTATATAAGGAGTACTATCGACCCAAGAAGGAAATCGAGGTTTACCAGTAAAAGCTTACCTCGACTTCTGGATCTCTATCTGCCTCTACCCTTAGTACCCTATCTAATATTGGGACCTAGGCTGACTATGCCAATAACTAACCCTCTCTCCTTATCTTACCATCCTGCCACTTCACTAGACTCTCTTATAGTGCATTGCCTCTTTCTATAAAAAAGGTCTCTCCTTTCTGGTACCATTTCCTCTATGTTCTATGTAGCTAGTATTGATACAACAAAATCTCTCTTTCTGAGAGTTAGTTGTATATATCTTTGACCCTACCTTCAGTCCTATCAAGAATCTCTTACATTCTTTATATATCATTGAAAAACTCCTCAACATACATTAAGAATCTGGTAAGGTCCTTTCATGACTACTTTTCGATATACATGGAGAGGGATTACTCCTGCCTACTGTTAGCTAATCACTTGTGACTCTGGCTACTGTGTAGCATTACAGGGTTCAGGACTTATACATAGCCTACTCCCTGTATAGCTATAGTCACAAAATTAGTTAGATCATTGGACCCTCCTTCGAGTAACTCGACCAATCATTTCTTTATTACAGAAAACTTTTCCTTCTCAGCCTCGGGTAGTGTAACAGTTCAAAGGAATTTGAAACTTAGACATTTGCACTCATGTACTTAGCCTAGGAACATTAACCTAAGCTCTAATACCACAAAATGTGACACTTCCACTGGATTCTCGAAGAAACCTAATAAGCAGCGCACTTCCCGCTAGGTCACCCATTTCACTCCTCCCATTCTCACTCATTTAACTTCTACTTATACAGCACTAGGCAATCTTGTCTAATTCCAAATGCAGTCTGATCTGTTCCTATAGTCTATTTAGGTCTATGTTATCATGTTCACGTTATTACAGAGGGAATTCAACACAATCTGGTATTTCAAAAAAAAAATCCAGTAGCACAATGACTGCCCATCACTAATCTAAAATTTTAAAACTTGTTTAAGCACTTCTATAATCATTTCATAGCTTTTAGACTCATTTGGTCCCCCATTATCAACCTATTATCTTCATTTACCAGACAGTCATGACAAGTCTTAGGCCATAATCAAGAAAAACTCATAATGAGCCTCAGGCTCACAAACCATCACATAAAACATACATACATCATAAAGATTAACCATTACTTAAATACAACACAATCTGTCTATATATATATATATACACACACACATACACACACACACACATACTATTCTATGTCCCTTATATACATTACACCCGTTCCTCTCACCTAAGTACATAACTGCAAAAAATATACAAAATTTACCCTAGGTTCCTTTAAAAAGTATCTATAACACCTCCTACTAGATTTTTGAAGAAATCCAATAAGCGGTGCACTTCCCTCTAGGTCACCCATCTTGAAATTTCCCCCATGTTCATTCGTTTAACTTTTACTGATGCTACACTAGACAACTCTATCTAATTCCAAATTCATTTATGTTAGTTTGTATAATCTATTTAAGCTCATAATATCATGTTTTAGCCATTACAGAATGAATCTAATATAATTTGGTATTATCTAAAAATTTGACAGCACAATGGCTACCTTGTTCACAATCCCTAAATTCATCTCCACCTATAAGCGCTTCAACATTATATATATCACATCTCCTAGACCCATTTAGTCATATATCATCCTAGCAACATCACCTAACACATTGTAGTCATAGGCCTCAAGCCATAATAAAACATACAGAGCCTTAGGCTCACAAGCATGCATGTAGATTACATGTAAATAAGAAAATCATCATAGAGATTATTACAGAACAACTCTTTTATACAGATACTACCTTGTGTCTGTTATATACATCACACCCATATTCCACCTCTTAAGTATATAGAGTGCAAAATCATACATCTGTACAAGATTATTCTTCTCAATAGGACCTTCGAACTCTACTGCACGCTTTACGAGGTGATGTCATTATTCTAAGTTCCTATGCATCGAAACAGGTACGCTAAGTATAAAAATACTCAATGGTTAATTCAACCATTAAAAACATATCCAATAGTTAACCCATGCATTATATATCTATTCTTGTCATATGCTAATATCCTAGTTTAATTATAGAAATTAGCATGTAAAAATTACCGTTTTACCCCTATTGTATATCTGTCTATAATTATCCAATTAATTATTACAAGCCATATAATTTACGTGTTTGGTCATTATTACTCATTTGCTACATAAACTATATCATTTTATGCCTTTGTTCATTATCAATGGAAAATTACTAAAATGCCCCTCTCTTATGTTTCATGGTCGTATGTGGATTTATTAATCTTATTTAATTATTTCAATTGGCCTAACTCAGGAGACATCCCTAATAGACACCGGATCTAGAGGGAATAATAATCTAGTGTAGTCGTCTGCATTCTAAACCTGTGCCATTGCACCGGCTCAATTGAATTTTGGCACCTAAGGTGCAAATAACAAAGGGTTGTCTGCCTAGCAGATTGGTTTGTCCAATAGACAAGTGCAGTGGCCCTAGGGACCTACATCGCTACACTAACATCATATAACTGATCAGTGATGAAGTAGCTATGTCTACCCAACAGACTGGTCTGTCCAACACACTAGTGCAATGGCCCAGAAGAACCTATGCCATTGCACTAGCAATATCAATCTGGCATCAGGTGGCAATAGTAGAAAGTTGTATGTCCAATAGACTAGTACAGTGGCCCCACTGGGGACCAATGCTACTGTACCGGCCCTGTCTGAAAGTAGACAGTGTAGCAGCTGCTAAGTATCCCTAAGTTGATCGGTCAACCCACCTAGTGGGTGTCTAACTAATGGGCTATCTAACTTTAATCAGTGTCTATTTCTTTACTGATTAACTTTTTATAATATTACAAACTCAAAAACAATCAGTTATAATTTTTACAGCTCAATTAAAATTTATCCCTATTTGATATGGCCACAAACAGGCTGTACCGGGTGAATTTATCATAAAATATAATCAAGCTACAATTGTCAATAATTATCATATATTATGCTAGCTTTAATTTTCATAAATATATTATTATTCTAGGCCATTTACTATCCAAGGAATTATTGCTTCAGGTAATGGTTATTTTGGGATAGTTATAAGTTATTGCGTCCAAGCTTTAACTAGGCTTTTCAAGTCCATTTCACCTTATTTTTCTATGCTATTTTAGCCATTATTTCATGCAGTCATAGGCCTATAGCCAATCACAACCTAGGCCATAATTTAGGCTAAAATCTAGGCATTCATGCCATTCCAAAAGATTTTTCATACTAGCCATTATAGGCACAAAAGTTAAGTGCATAAGTCATTCTTAAACCATAGCCCTTAAAGGCAAGTTTCAAGTTAATTTACATACTTGCTTTCAAGTCAATCTTTAAGGTTATTATTCATTCCATTCTTTGCTTATGTTACATGCCATTTAAGTTACACATTAACTAAATTTTATACCAATACCATACATTTTATTACATGTACATCATCTTATATTATCCATTTACATTAGGTTTGCTTACATATCATAGTTACCACCCTTTCCATGGCATCCCTACCTCTTAGCCATAAAAGAATCCATTGCTAATACATGCACTTTTACATCATTGATCACACACACATATTGCACATTGCCATACTATCATATATCCATACATGCACACTTCCTACCATACATGCCATGCCATTACTAAGGCCATACATGCCACAACCAATCTCACATACACATATACATACTTTAAATCAATGTCCATGCATTATAAGTTTAAAGCACATAAAATTCCAGCCCTAAACACTATCTAGTGTTACACTAGGCAAGGTGTCCACACTAGCAATTACAAATAAGCTCTTGACCACATTTAAACTTCATGCAAATTTCTAGAGTTTCACAAGAAATACCATTGCACATCCATGTTAAATTCATCAATCTATATTGGAAACAACATAAATGCACTTTAGCTATTCACATACCTCTTAACCAACCACCCAATCTACATGTTCATCACTTCCTTTCATCAATTAACCATACAATTCCTATTCCCATATACCATACACTAAAATCCTTCCAAGAAAACACCTCACTAAGTAATTTCATGCATTCCAATCACCTTTAATTCATAAGCAAAGCTATTAAAATTAAAGGCATGAAGTGAATGGTGGAATCGACTTACCTCTTCACTTGAAGATGCCATTTCCACCATGTTAAGGCTACCCACCTTCATTTCAAGCCCTTATAGTTACTTTCTCCACTTCCTTCAAGCTCTTCCTTACCTTAATTCACCTTAAACAAAGTCACACACACCCCCATAGATGTTAGCATCACTAAGAAGCACTTCTAGCCAAGATAACCTAAGAAAATCCAAAGGAGAATCATGAAAACTCACCTTGGCTACTTGCTGGACTACTTCTAACCCTAGGACCTTTGGTGATTTTAACTTAATCATAGAAGCTCATTTTGCCTCCATTCTTTTTCTGGAACTTCACTAACATCCTAACATGAATTTAGAAACCTAGAGTTTGCAGGTTTGGCTAGAGGAAAAAGATAAAAGTTCCTCCCAAGCTAGCTATGGCGTGAATTCAGCCCAGAAAAGAGGAAAGAGATTTAGCCTTTTATTTAATGGAAAAATCCACTTGTCAACACTTCTTGCCACTTTTCAAGGCCCTAATCCAACTAACAAGTGTATGGGTAGGGTCCACAACCACCCGAACCACCCCCGACATGTCTCAGTTCATTAGCAAACTTCAAAAATTCACAAAAATTCACATAGGTCTCAAAATATTATACCATTTATTTTGAAATTCATATTTTAATCACTTATGTGCTTATAAATTTTGGTGGCCAAATTCCATCTATAGGCCAGTTTTTAGACTGCTTCGATGTGTGTGCTAAGCTAAAAAATTACGAGAATTTACAAATGACCTTGGAATCCAAAAATTCTTTGACCAATGGACTCAGTGGAATTTTTGAGCTTTACGGTCCACTATTTTTAATTTTGTCTAGGCTTATCCCGGGTTAATCTTACCCTGTAAAGTTTTTATTACACCAAGAGGTAGCTTACAGTCCGAAATGAATTATTGGTTCTGCTAAATTTTTAAATTTTGCATTTTTCAACAAATTAAAGCCCCTTAAAGTTTCATGACTAGTGTCACTACTTTGATTTACGTGCAAGTGACCCGATACCCCGAGTACACTTATGGGACCTAGTGGCTCTATTTATAGACCCTTAGAACATGAGCATTACAAGTTACATGATGTAAATGTATGTGAAATGTATAACCTATGTACACATGTAATTATCGACGTGATGATTAAGGTATACGTGTATAATGCTATTAATGGAAGTATTCTAGAGGATCAAAAAGATCTAATGTGATGTGATGAGGATGAGAATTATTATAGGAGTGTGCTTTGTGTAGTTTCAAATGTTTGAATTTTCACCTAGACAACTGCTTTGCGATTGGATTTTTGTTAAGACATAACTTAGATCTAATTTGGTAAAATGAACTCATATACAAGTTAAATAATTTTACTTATATAATTATAAGAAGGGTTTTAGAAAGATAATAAGATGGTAATGTGATAATTCTTAATTAGGTCTACTAGTGAATCGAGTAAGAGGTGTCACATTAGGTGGTATTAAAGAGGGTTAGACATTCCCAGGTGTAGGATACATAAGTTCCATATAACTAAAATTCTATATCAGATAAGGTACCACTACTTGAGGTTGATAATCTTATCTTTTATAGTGAATCAAGATTGTAATGACTCAAAAATCTTAACCATTATGAATAATACATTCTTGAGATGAATAGTGTTCTCGAGACCTAAGATACTCTAAAGCTGCCAAATGAAAGTATTAACCATAAAATAATTTTAGGCAAAGTTTGAAACCAATTAGAAGTCATTTGATTGGTTAAAAATGATAAGAAAGTTTTTACATTAGTGTCTTCTGAATAGTGACCAAGGCAAAGCTGAATCGTAAAATAATTTCAAAGTTCCTAAGAAAATTTAAGGACTTATATGACCTGATACTAAAAATAACTCTAATGGCTCAGGAAGCATTTTTTTTGAATATCAGGAAACATAAAAAATGGCATTTTTAGTTGTTTTTTTTTTCGTTTTTCAGGCCTTGATTTTTAAAGGCTTAATGAACTTGTATAATGTGATTTTAAGGGATTTTAATTGAAGATTTAAAATAATTAAAAAAGGAATAATTTAGATTAGGAAGAGAAAAAGAAAGAAAAAAATTGGCTTTTTTTTGCTATATAAGTTAACATGACTTCAAATGTTAGTTAAACTTGTAATAATGCCAATATTAATCTTCTTCCCTTTTTTTTTTCTCTCAATGGCTAATGGCCATTAAAGCCTTCCTTCTTATTTTTATTTCTTTTCAACCCACATATTCTCCCCTAAATTCATCAATCAATTCACTCAAACAATCCTTCAAGGCCTTTAAAATATGATTCAAGCTTGAGATCGCATAAATTTCGAAGGATAGGCTCAATTTTATTATTCAGTGAATAGTGACACTTTTTTGTTTGAGTAAAAATTTTTTAGAACCAATATTTTTCTCTTAATCTAGAGGTGCCTAAGAGCCATTTAATATGATCATTTATAATTTTTAGTGTTCATATAAATTTATACGAATTTTTCTAAATCGAATCTGTAATGAGTAGTTACTAAATTGAAGAGGGCTCATGATAATAGGAAAACGAAGGCATAAACAAGCTTTATCTGTATTTTGAACATGCTTGGTGTGTGTAATTGACTTAACCTATGCATCTATTACATGTGCTAGCTTTTACACATTATATGTAAGTATGTGAATGTATGTGTATATGGAAATTGTTAGGTGTATGAAAAATTGACATGCAAATCATGAGTTTGAGGTAAGATGGGATAAGAATGTATGTTAAATAAGGGAAGAAATAGTATATGTATATGTATGGACATAGGGGCCGAATGGCCTTGTGAGTGTGCATGTGTGTGTGTATTTGTTTGTAATGTGTATGTAATTTGGCGCATAATGACTATGAAGGATAAATTATGAATCTATGATCAGGTGATGCGATGAAATTGAATGGAATGCATTATGTATTTGTGTGTGTAGCTTTGACTGAATGGTTATTTAGGCATGATTATGGATATATGATGAGTAATACATGTACATAGGTAAAATTGATTGATTATAA
>CANXYI011394726.1:0-13559 GCA_948208565.1 Hura crepitans | reverse complement strand
AGGACACAATGTTCTAATAAACATAAAACATATAGCGATGATACTTACCCAAAGTATGCATTAAGTACTGAAGTGCTAGTCAGTAGGAACATAAGTGCATAATTATAGGTAGTTATATTATGATGAGTCCTTATTGATTGATCAATCCATGTGAGCTATATTATGCTATACAGAGCTATTTAGGCATTATGCACCATTAATTTATAGTGAAATAATATCTATTAAATTTTTATTAACTTTTAGCCTTATAATTAATCTTTTACATTCTAGCATATGATACAACTATAATTTCTCATGTAACTATTACATATTTATATAATTTCTTATTAAGCTCAATTAAAACCTTTATTATGCTTAATTATAAAAAAAAAGGCCTTCTATGCATTATCACTTAGCACCTAATAATTTTGGCAATGTAAATAAAATATATCATATTTTACTTTTACTTCATTTAAACTTTAAAAAACACATCAATATGATTATTTTATAAATTCTCTAACATAATGTCTCTTAATTTACATAACCTACATTTATCTATTTATAATTGGATTCCTTTATGCTTATGTTCAAGAATGCTTATTTTTTATTTAATTATCTATAACAATTTATATACCATAGTATACTTAGTAATTATTTCTAATGCACAAATTTACATCAAAATATCTATTATTCTTTTATAGTGCAAAATTTGGCCAACTCAAGAGCTAATTCTCCATCCATGTCTTTCATAATTTTAATCATCCTAATACAAATTATTAAGCTATATTTATGATTCCACGCATGAATTTTAATTAAAACAACTAAATCACACAAATTAGGTCAATTCTATGATACATATTTTTACATGATAATTCACAAATAATGAATACACATATAATTTGATTCTCCTCTCTTTTTACCTTAAAAAAGCCTTGTTGTATTTCACTTCTATTCCTTCAATATCCTTTTTTCCCACATCCGTTCTTCTTCCCTCCACCTTTTATTCATTAAGTGTAAATTAAAGTCAATCATCATACAAAATATATAATTAATCATTTTGCTTGGTAATTAGGAATTTATATAAGTTAGTTTTTATATTTTAAATCAAAAGTTACATATACATGTGTAAGTAAAGTAAATGTTATGATGTAAAAATGATGCATGCAATTTATAGGTTAATGAAATGCATGTAATTATGTTTTGAATTGCTGTTAGAAATGAAAAAATGGATGTTAGATGTTAGGTCAAAATTCCTTTTGTCTTTAGTAGTGATTATCAAATGGCCTGTGTATATGAAAATGTTGTTTTGTTAATGAAATTGAGGAAATTAATGTGTCTTTAGGTTTTTAATAATGGATTTATACTATATGTGAAAAATGATGGAAGTTATTTGTATACTTGCCTTTAAAACATGTTAGAATTTTTAGTAGTGAAAATGTGATGGTCGATTATGCCTATGTTTGAAATAAGCTAAGTTAACTAGATGTTATATTGAATGGCAATAGATGGCCAAAACTTTGATGTTCAATTGTGTTGGCTTTTTGCCATCATACATAGTAGAAAAATTAAAAATTTAAGAGAAACTAGCAATGATAATAGACCTAGATAGTGTAAAATTCATCCCAACATTAAATCTAGTAGTGTTTCATGATTTACCATAAAGGATGACAACATATTCCTTCTATGAGCTCTTTTCACTGGGTTATTGCAAACCATAGTGATCCTCTTCTAGGAACATCTCCAAGGTAATGCACACAAGAAGTTTTTAGATGAGAGTAACTTGTAATTGTTAATGCTAGTAGTAATTACATGTGGATGAACAAATAAGAAAAAAATAGTGTGTTTTCAATTATTCTATACGGCAATTCTATAGCAAAATCTTTCCCTATGGTGGCTGTTGTAATAAGGGTTACTTATACTTTAAATAAACTAATTTTAAGTTAAATTTTAATGCTTAAAATCTGCCTTAAGTCGGACTAAAATGGACTCACCAATTTGGCCCCTTTTTGTCTTATGTGCATAAGCCTTTTAATGGGCTTATATGCAATATGCTTTGGCCCTATTTTCATTTATCCTACATGGTACTCCTAGGCTGAATTTCTTATTAATATTTACTTTAATTGAAAGCCTTTTAAACCTTTCAAAAGCTAATAAAAAATTTGATGCAAGAATAATTAAAATTTACACTCAAGAAGGCTTAAGTTTAAAAACCCTGATTTTCTTGACTTCTCATTTACAAGTGGGCCCTAAGTCCATTTGCTTACTTTTTTTTTATTCATCTTCCAATGATACCTCATATCATTAGAACATTTAATCTTATTGAATCTTTCTCAAACTCCTTTTATGTGTATAGCCCTATGGGTTTCTAAACAACTTGGCAATATATAGTGAATTAAAGTCCTAGTCTAACAAGAACTCTATTAGTTCAATCTTATTCAATCAATTTCAATTCACTAATTCATATATCACCTATATACAAGTAAAGAGAGGAATTAATCCATGTATCATAACAACCCAAGTGCTAAAAAGTCAAGTGGTTTGGCTTAACCCTTCTATATAGAGTTATAATACAATAAACTCCTTTCACCATCTTTTAACTTATCTAGTTTTAAGTATGGACTTGTGTCAACTCATAACTTAATTGAGTATGTCTAATTAAACCCTAGATATATCATTCTAATAATTTCATCTTTATTCCTAAAATGCCTTTATTGAATCCCATTCATAAATGGAACTTTGCTCATGCTAGAGATTTTTTAATATAGGCTACTTATCAAAATTGTGAGATAAACTATCATTGTAATCTGGGGTGGTGAATCATTTGTTGATTACTACCTAATCTTCAAATATGTCATGTCATACCTAAGAACCTCCCTATGTATACTTCTTGTTTAAAGTAAAAGCTCTAAAGTCAAAGTATGTCACTCCATATTTATGATAGTTAGTGATCTCAAGTTTAAGGATACTTGCACCACTGATATGATGAGATACTTTCACTGACATAGATTAAGTATCCATGTGAAGATCTCATGATCAATCACTTAGTTCCCAAGTAAACATCCACATGTTAACTTCAAGCGTCTGTATGCTTATAGCTTGTGAGAACTACTGCTTGATCGAATTAAAAAGTATAACATGTGTTAATCTCTCTACATTAACAATGTCCCATCTTATTCATATAATAATCATAGATATTTAGGCATACCACATTTGCATGCAATAAGAATCTTATATCATAAACACTTCATGATTTCTTTTACACTTTGATTTTATACTATGAACTTTATAACATGGTTTAAGACATTGCAAACAATTATAAGTAACATATAAAACTACCATGATATAAAAGAGAAATGCCTTATAATATAAATTCACAAGTTTTGAATACATGAATATAACCCTATTACATAAGCTCTAGGGCATACTTCTAACAATCTCCCACTTGCATTAGAGCCAATCACCCATGTACTTAAACCCATTACATTTACATGTTGATCAAACTTTCCTTGTGATGCTACCCTTGTGAAAGGATCTGTTGTTATGGGGACCCTTTCAATTTTTTCATCCTATCTAACAATGACCTCTTAGATCAGATAGTAGCATTAAAGAAAATGTTTAGATCATTGATGAGAGCATGGTTCACAAGCCTTTGAAATAGCCTTATTGTTATCAAAATATAATGGTATTGGATTAACAATGCTTGTATCCACTCTAAGTTCTATAATAAACTTCTTAATCCAAATGGCTTCCTTAGCTGCATCAAAAGTTGCTATGTATTTGAGTTCAGTTTTAGAATCAATAGTTGTATCCTATCTAGAACTCTTTCAAACAATTTCTCATCCACACATAGTGTATATGTATCTAGATTGAGATGTCTAATTATCTTTATTAGATTGGAAACTGGCATCATAATACCTGCTAACCTATAGATGTCCTTCTCCATAAATCAAGAATAGATCCTTAGTTCTCCTAAAATACTTCAAGGATATTCTTAACAGCCACCCATTGTTCCTCTTATAATTAGATTGAAATACACTTAGAGCAAATGCTATATTAGGTCTCTTACATAACATTGCATACATGATAGATCCTATAGTTAAAGCATATGGGATCATATTCAAATACTTTCTCTCCTTTTGTGTCTTAGGAGATATAGATTTAAAAAGGTATTTTCCATGTAACATAGGAATATAAACTTTCTTAGAGAGATCTATACTAAACCTCTTTAGCATTTTATCTACGTATATAGACTATGAAAGACCAAGCAACCTTCTAGATCTATCTCTATAAATCTTGATCATTAAGATGTTGGTTGCTTCTCCAAGGACTTTCATGGAGAATTGTTTAGTTAACCAAAGCTTGACTAACTAGAGGATAGAGACATCGTTTGCTATTAGTAATATGTCATCTACATATAACACAAGAAAAAATATACTAACCTTTTTGTAAGCACATGGTTCATCCATATTTTGTAAGAAACCAAACTCTTTGATTGTCTCATTAAAACAAATGTTCTAGCTCTTACATGATTGCTTCAATCAATAGATGGATTTTTAAAGATTGTAGACCTGATTGCCATATTTGGATGTAAAACCTTCAGGTTGTGTCATGTACACTTCCTCTAAAAATTTTTCATTAAGGAAAACTATTTTTGCATCTATTTGCTAGATCTCGTAATCATAATGTATAGCTATGTCAAGTATAATCCGAATGGATTTAAGTGCCACAGCTTGAAAAAAGTTTTTATCAAAGTATATTTCTTGTCTTTGATGATAGCCTTTTGCTATCAATTGAGCTTTATAAGTAATCACATTACATTCCATGTCAGTTTTCTTCTTGAAGATCCATTTATACCCCATGGGTTTTATCCCTTTATTTAGATCAACCAAGGTCTATACCTAGTTATCAAACATGGAATCTATTTCGAATTTCATGGCCTTAAGCCATAAGTCTAATTCTAAACTATTTAAAACCTCCTTATAACTAGTGGGCTCATGGTCCTCTACTATGGTCACTTCCTTATCTTAGTCTATAAGAAATCCATATCTCTTTAGAATAGTCTTAAGCCTAGCAAATGAACTAGGAAGTTATGTTTCCATAGGTTCTTCTATTACCTCATCACTATGAATAACAGAACTGGGATCAATCAGTTCATTTGCTTTAATTTATAGACATTAAACTTTATCAAGTTTAATTTTATTCCTATAGTATTTAATGAGAAACTTTTTCTTTAGAAAGACTGCATGCTTTAAAACAAACACCTTTTGTCAAATAAAGAGAGAAGTATCCCAAAGTTTCTTTTGGATAGCACACAAATAAGCATCTATCAAACATAACCTCAAGCTTATCTAACATGATTTTCTTCATATATGCAGGGTATCCCCATTCCTTGGTATATGAAAGAATAGGTTTTTTCTTATACCATATCACTATGGTGTAATATCAATCGACATTGATTGGACTCTAATTAAAATATAAATAGTAGTTTTTAGTGCATACCCTAAGAAGGACTTAAGTAAGTCTGCAAGACTCATCATGGATCAAACTATATCTAATAAGGTTCAATTTCTCCATTTAGATACACCATTATACTGAGGTGTATATAGAGTAGTCCATTATGTGGAGTTGTGTATAGAGTAGTCCACTAAGATAATGTACCATTATCTCTTAGATAACCTTGGAGTTCTTGACTTAAGTATTCACCACCTCAATCAGATTGAAGAGTTTCAACACTCTTGTTAGGTTGTTTCTTAACCTTATATCTAAATTCATTGAACTTTTTAAAAGCTTTAAACTTATACTTTAATACCAATATTGTGAGTGATCATCAATATCTTAATAAAGTATGAAAAATACCCACATGCATATGTTGTCATAAGACCATATACATTTGTATGTATGAGTTCCAATAACTCACTTGCTTCCTCATCTTTTCTAGAAAAAGATGATTTTGTCATCTTGCCTCATAAACAAGACTCACATGTATCATATAATTCATAATCGGATGATCCTTAAGTACCCTTCTTATGTAACTTAGTCATGCATTTCTCATTTATATATTTAAGGCGATAATGCCATAGATAAGATGGCATTAGGTTATCTCTCTTAGATCACTTAGTACTAATATTATACACTTCTTTATCTTTATCCAAAACATAAATTCCATTAAATATTGTACCTCAATAATAAAACACATTATCCATGTAAATAGAACAACCCTTGTTCTTATTAATGGAAATATCAAAACCTTGTTCGATATGACAAGAAATTGAAATAGTGTTTCTAAAGAAAGAAGGAACATAATAATAATTGTCTAAAATTAATATAAGTTTAAAAGGTAAAACAAGATGATATAATCCTACAGCTAATGCAACAACTCTTGCTCTATTTGTTAGGTGTAGGTCTGTATCTCCCTTTCCTATATTCCTACTACTCCTTAGTGCAACGCTCATAATTTGATGCTCTGTGAACAGTGCCATTAAGGTCAAAAAGTGTTCCCAAAGTGCTGAATAACCTTCACAAGGCTCAAGGTAGTGGTACTGGTCATGAAATTTTAAGGGCCATAAAATGATGAAATTGACTTCATTTAAAGATTTAGTAGAACTAATAAATTATTTTAGGCTGTAATCTAGTGGGTTATAGGCTTAGATGGAGTTAGGGTAAGAATAACCTAGGATGTGCCTGGATAGACCTAAAAATGCCAAACCTTAAAGGTTAAAAATTGCATTGAGTCTATTGGTGAAAGAATTTTTGAATTTCAAGGTCATTTGCAAATTTTCTTAATTTCAGGGTTTTACATGTAAATCTATAAAGTTAGTTAACTATCCTATCAATGGAATTTGGTTGTGAAATTTTATGAGTCTATAAATATGACTAATTAGGGATTTTTAATACAAATATAATGATTTTTAGAGGTTTGACTAATTTTTGAAAATTCCCTAAAGTTTTTGTAAAAATAGAGTTATCTCGGGATGCTCGAGTGGTATGTGGCTCTACCCATGCCACCTCACTCACTATATAAGCTTCAAATTGACACTTAAGTGTCCACTTGGCCATTCATCCCCACCACCCACCCATTTTCCTTTCTTTCTCCTCTCTTTGTCTCGATGCAATTCTCACTTTGCTTCTACCATTTTTCTTTCTTCTTACAAGCTTTTCCCTTGCTAGTTGCCATTAAAAATCCCTTAATTTTGTTGTGAATAAATTTGTGAAGGAGTTAAAAGCCATAAGAGTGCCTAAAGTTCAAGAAAATTCAAGTTGTAGTAAGTGTTTATCAAAAAGGGCTAAAAGGGCAACTTCTTATATGTAAGTGATTCAAAGCTTTTTAATTTATTTCCTAGAGGATTTGGTGATCCTAAGAATTCCTATATGCTTGGAATTTGATTTAGTGATGTTTATTATTTTTTAAGGAATTTTGAAGGGAGGATGGCATGAATGGAAGAAAAAAAGAATTGAGGTGTGCTTTGGTCTTTTTCAAGCTTGAAATAAAGAATACATCTCCCTTAATAGGAAGGAATGTGAATGTAAGGCATTTAAAGTATTGTCAATAAATTTGAAGTGTGATAAGTGTAGAAGTCTTGTATGGAAATGGTGGGAAAGGTGGCTACTGTGTGTGATTTGAGGTGTTACGTATGTATTTACATTAATTATGTATGGAATGCATGATTAGAATGTTAATTTGATGAAAAGAGTGCATGGAGGGGCTTAGTCCCCATTTGGCCGAGAGGTTTGTGTAAAGGGGTGTGTGTGTGTGTGTGTATGGCTTGTTAAGGTGATTTTGGCATGATTTCTAAGGTATGGGACATAAAAGATGCATGAATTATATGTGTATGTTATGGGAATTATGAGTATGGATATGAGACTTTATGAGGCTAAGAGGTGCCTTAGTGTGTTGGTTAATTGTACGGCATGTGTGCTTAGTTTATTATGTTGGAATTAGCTTGTTAGTGATGGTATTATAGGTGTAGGTTAAGGAATTAGTGAATAAAGTTTGTGGGTGTGTGTGCTTAGTGTGGCCGAGGCATGATCAAGGTGTAAAATGGCTTAGTTTACTTGGCAATGGCATTGTGTGCGTGTGTGTGCATGCTTGTGTGATGTAAAAATGTGTGTATGGGTGCTAGAATGTGATTATAAGCATATGTATGGCAATTTTGGGATATTGGCTAAGAGGTTTGCAAGGTAAGAATGGCATGAAAAATCAAGTATGGCATAGCCTATGTATATATGTGATCGACATGGCATAAATGGCATAATTGTGTGATGTCCATATGGTATGAATAAGGTGAAAATGAATGAGTAATGAGGCATGAAATGTATATAACATAAGATACCTTTTAGGTTAGAATATGGTTAAAAATAGGACTTGAAATTGGCTTAGTAAAGATAACCTAAAAATGAACTAGTTTTGGTATAAAAATGGTACATTATTTGGAGACAATTTGTATTATTCATGGCAAATGAAACGGAAGCCATTTATATGGAAATTTGATATACATATTTGAGCTTGGCTTTAGGCCTATGGAAATGTATGGTAATAAGTGCAATTGGCACTAAAAAAGGGCTTGAAAATGACCTAAAATGAATATAAAATGGCCACTATAAAATTGAAAAATGACCAATAATTGTCCTATAAAAATGACTTTTGGGTAATGCCTATGTTTTGAGATTTTGTGAATAGTGCCACTAGGTCCGAGAAGTGTGCTAAGGGTGCAGGGTCACTTGCATATAAATCAAGGTAGCAACACTGGTCATGAAATTTCAAGGGTCTTTAAACTAATGAAAAAGGCATAATTTAAAATTTTATAAGAACTAATAATTCATTTCAGACTGTAAGCTATTAATTTGTGCAATAAAAATTTTTTAGGCTAAGAATGACTCGAGATGTGCCCAAACGAACCTAAAAATATCGGACATTGAAGCTCAAAAATTCCATTGAGTCCAAAGGTGAAAGAATTTTTGAATTTTGAGATCATTTGCAAATTCTCGTAATTTTTTAAGTTGGCATACAAATCAAGGCAGTTTGAAAACTATCCTATCAATGGAATTTGGCTGTAAAAATTTACAAGCATGTAGAGGGGATTAAAATATGAATTTTAAAATAGACAGTGTAATTTTTTGAGGTCCATGTGAATTTGGTGAATTACTAAAGTTTTGCTAAAAATTGAGCCATTTCGGGATAGTTCGAGTGGTCACAGGACCAACTCATACCATGCCAGCTAGCTTAGGGCCTATGCCAAGTGGCAATACAACTTGACAAGTTGACAATTCCACTAAACAAAAGAAGAAAAATTTCCTTCCCTTGTTATCTAGAAGCTAACGCCATTCAAGGGAAGGGAGAGTATTTTCATCTTCTTCCTCTAGCCATTTTTGCAACTTCTCACTTTTTAAATTCAATTTGGTGTGTTAAGGACTTAAGGGAAGAAACAACATAGAAAAGGACTCTCCAACTGTTAATTAAAATTTCTCAAAGTTTCTTGTATAGAAACTGTGCAACAAGGGTGTTTAAGAAGAGTTCCTTACTTTCTTTTGGGTTTTCTTGAGTTTTTTTAGCTAAAAATTGGTATTTGGGGTGCCTAACATCTATGGGCATGTGTGTGAATTTTGGTTAAGGTGAATTGAGGTAAGCAAAGGCTTAAAGAAGAGTGTTGAAGTCACCATGAAAGGCTAGATAGCTTGTGCAATTGGAGCTTCAAGTGTTTCTACTTAACAAGTAATTGAATTCCAACATTTTCTTCATGTCGTTTGACCTTTAGAAGGCTAAAAATATGTTCTAGAATTGTGTAATCTAGTGTTAAGTAATGGCACTTCAAAGCTTAAGTGAACCCCTTAGATATAATGAGTAAAATGGCATTGAATTAGGCATTGCTTGATGAAAGTTATAGCTTGTCATGTGTGGATGGCTTGCTGGCTGAGAGCCTTAGCATGGGTGTGGGTTTGGTTAGTTCCTGATTTTGTGATAGCAAGTGTTAGTTATTGCCTATGCTATATGGTTGTAGGTTGTGTATGTTTAGCTAGTTATCTTGGCATGTAAATTGCTTGATCAAAGTGTTTCAGATTGTGATTTAAGCATTGGTAGGGACATATGCTTTGGATAATTCACCTAAGTTAGCATGGAAATGGACTTATGTTATGGAAACGAATGTTTTTGGCATGTGATAAGTTAATTTCATGTATGATTATGGTAATTCCTTGAATGGTCGAGACATGTACTATGGGTGAGTTACCTAAATTGGGATGGAATTGTGCATGTATGTGTATGTATATGTTTAGGCTACGGATAAAATGTGGGATGTGTGATAAACACCTTAAAAATGCATGATCAAGGCTAATGGATATCTATACTTGGGAGCTAAACTAATGGAAATGGCATGAAATTGTTGATAACATGTGTGGAATATTTGTGTATAATGAGACATTTACTATAGGTGAGTTACCTAAAATGGCATGGAATTATGTATGCATATGCGTGTATGTGTTTAGGCTAGGGATAAAAGGTGGGATGTGTGATAAACACCATGAAAAATGCATGATTAAGGCTAATGGATATATATACCCGAGACCTAAACTAATCGAAATGGCATGAAATTTTTTATAACATGTGTGGAATGTTTATGTATAATAAAGCATGATAATGTGAGCATGTTTAGTCTAAATTGGTTAGCATGAAACTAGTTTAATGTACATAATTAAAATGGCATGAAATGTGACTAAGAATTAGCATGTAAGATGGCTTGAAAATAAGACTTGAAATTGTTTTATAATGTGCCTTTAAGGGCTATAACTTGTTATTAAATAATGTGCCTAAAATATGTGCCTTTAATAGCTATAGTTTATGGTTAAGTGTAATGGCATTTGAGCCTATGTTTTGGCCTTGTAAATGGCTTAGGGGTTGTATGACTTAGGGCCTATGAATATTGTTGAAATAATGATGAAAACTGCACTGAACAATATTGAGAAATGAACATAGAATAGGCTATTGAAAACTTAATGAAATGACCTATAACTATCTAGTTTGACCATTACCTAAATCAAAAATATCACTAGATAGTAAATGGCAAATATTTGACAAATAATTATGGAATAAATTTAAGTATAATATACCTTTATTTTGGGGAATTCCAATACTTGAAAATACTATTGAGAATTTACTCAGTACAACCTAATTATGGCCATACCAGACCGAGTAAAATTGAACTGTACAATAAAATTTATAAATGACTATTTTTCATTCTTAAATATTATAAAAAGTTTACTTGTGAAGAAATGAACATAAATTGAGTTACATGGCCTATTTGTTAGACACCCACTAGATGGGTTGGCTGATCAAATTAAGGATTTTAGTAGCTGTAACACTATTTAATTTTCAAGTAGGGCCAGTATAGCATCTTAGGTCTATATTGGCATCACTGTACTAGTCTATTGGACAAATAATTGTCTACCCTTGCCACCTAATGCCAATTACTTAATTTTGCTAGTGCAGTGGTGTAGGTCCTGAAGGGCTACTGCACTAGTCTATTGGATGTACCAGTCTACTAGGCAAACCTAGTGAAGCCATCATTGATCTTTAAATAGGGCTAGTACAGCAGCCAAGGTCTCAGAGGGCCATTGTACTAGTCTATTAGATAGACTATATCATGTTATCTACACCATGGGTGTTATGACTCAAAAAGGCTGGTCATATGGTTAAGGTCCAGAATGTGGATCACTGCACTATTCTTATTCCCTCTCTATCCAATGTATGTCAATGTTATCTTTTTAGTTGTGCTAGATGAATTAATAAAATAAGCAATATATGAATTGAACTAAAGGTAATAAGTTGTAAATGCATAATTGGGCATGATTGGCTAAATAATACTACAAAATGTGTACCTAGGGCCATTTTGGTAATTTTACATGTGCAGTACTCATTGGCTTGATTAGTAAAAATTATGCATACTATCTTTAATAATAATGATTTAAAACTATGGTTTGCTTATTTTGTAATGATTAAATGAATGATTTATTAACATGAATTGGTACAAGGGTAATTTGTTAATTTTGCACACAATTATTTAAAATTGAACCTAATAACCAAAATAAAGTAATATTATGACTATATATGTATGGATAAACTACTTGACATGTTTTAAATGCTTGAATTCACCGTTGAGTATATTTTATATTTAGCATACCTATTTTGGTGCGCAGGTACCTAAAATAGAAATGTAACCTCATAAAGCGTGCAACCAAGTTTAGAGAATAAGCAATAAAAGGTAGAACTATAAATTTTGTATAGTTTGCACTCTATGTACTTAGGTGGAAAATGGGTGTTATGTATACAAAGGGTATGTAATGTAATTATATAGGTAGTAACAGTGTTGTAATAAGCAAGTTATCAATCCTTTTGAGAATGTATGGCTTTTGTTGATGATATATGATCTTAAGGATCTAATTTGTGATTTATCATGATTGTGGCTTGAGGCCTATGTTGATATTTGATAGAATGATGATGTTAGGTTGATACCTAAGGGACCAAAAGGGTCCAAAAAATGTGAAAATGTGTTATAGAATTTTTTTATAGGTTCAAATTTTTAGATAGTTACCTGGATAGCTGTTATGCTGCTGAATTTAAAAAAAAAAACCTGAATTACCTATAATTGATCAATATTAGCATGAATAATAGTGTATGACCCTAAGTAATGCATAAGGATAGACTGTAGACACCGGTTCTCTAAGGCTCCTAGGTTGGGTTTGCTTAATGATGGTGAAAAGGACAAAAATCCCAAAAATGAATTTTTTACATCCAAACTGAAGATCTCAAAACTTTTTCTTAAAAAAATTGAAAATGGCCGTTTTGATCATTTTGGCCTTGATCGGGTCATTCTCGTGAGCGAGACGCCCGTTCGAGGCTAAAATGGCCGTTTTGGCTTCAACAATGGCCAAAATTGCTATTTTGCTCTCGAAAAGGGCTGTTTTGCCCAAAACAGCCGTTTGGCGCCTAGAAATGGTCGTTATTGCACTGGAAAACAACCGTTTTCGAGAAAAACGCTTGTTTTTGGCCTCGAGGGTCATGCATAAAGCCAATTGGGTCATTTTGAGAAAAGGTTAGTCAATTTAAGGAGAGAGAAAATATTCTAGAGGGAGAAATTGCACAAAAATACTCTTCCAACTCCATTTTTTTGGTTTTTTTTTTTCTAAGATTCAAGCATTGTTTTCAATCTGAGTTGAGATATTTTTTAAGAAAAATATATTAGTGTGTTGACCGACCAAATTTTCATCTATTTTTCATTTTTCTTTTTGTATTTTATCCATCTACTAGTTAGATGTAGTAAATTATTTGTGTCATATTTTTGTGCTTGTGAGACTTTTTATTTTCGTTTAATTTTTGTCTGTGCTTTTATTTTTGCTTTATATCAAAAATATTAATTTTGGTCATTTGGGTTGATTTTATTTTTTCCTTTTGCATTATCCATCTACTAGTTTGATGTGGTAATTTATTTGGGCCATATTTTGTATTTTTGTGATTGTCTATTTTATTTAATTTATGTTTGTCATTTTATTTTTGCTTTGTATCAAAAATATTATTTTTTGTCGTTTGGGCT
>CANXYI011394703.1:0-10248 GCA_948208565.1 Hura crepitans | reverse complement strand
TATGATACATATGCATCAACTGTTGGTGACCTAATGATCAGTAGTTGTATATGATGTAATTGGCATATGATGCTTACCATTTAGTTAATGGTTAGGCTTGTTGAGCATACTCAAGGCTTTGATCTTAACCAAAATGGATACTGACGCACTAGAGAGCTTCCAACAGGCTTTCTTGGATCAATTAGTGAGGGCTATTGATTTGTAATAAAATAGTGGGAGTAATGCATGATTTTAAAAGACCTTAAAATTATTGCATACATATACATGATCTTACTCTAACATGCTTTCATTTTCACATGCAACATCACAACCATAATGTATTCCAACTTGAATTTACACCAATATTTACTGAAATGACTTCAAAATCTAAGAATAGTTCTCAGAAGTGAGAAGATAGATATGTGTTAGACACATATGTTCCATCTCCTTTGATTGATGAAAATTCCAACTACGAGTTCGAAGCTTTTTCAAAAGCATATCGGGATGGCAATATGATTGCCTCTATGTCTCCTAAACTTTAGAAAAAGCATGGGCAAATGATGCTCAAATCATCAAATATCATTTTATGAGATAAAAGATATATGATATCTAAGACATTATTTCATTTGAAGATAATAAGGACAATTCATGTGTTAGGTTTCAATACCATAATTTTGTGATATAATAGAATTAAGTATTAATTCTATAATCACAAAAACATGGTAAAACTATTAAAGACTTTTTCTATTGGGAACATAAATTGTAGTTAAATTAGTTAAAAGACCATGGAAGTGGAAAGTGGCTAATCACAAAAGTAAGAATTGGAAAGCTTACCTTGTGTCTCTATTGAAAAAGGAGCATGCGACTCTTTAACTTGAGATATTAATATTATTGAGATTAATACAAGTAAGGGTCTGTGGATCTATAGGTAGCAAATGGAGCAAGAGTTGCTGTATTAGTTATAGGAATATATCATTTGTATTTGCCTATGAGACTTCTATTGGAATTTGATAATTGTTATTTTATTCCTTCCTTAAGTAAAAACATAATTTCTTTATCTTGCCCGGCTGAACAAGATTTTGATATTAACATTAATATGAGTAAGTTAGTTTATAAAGACAATGTTTTATATTGTTTTGGATTTAATGTTAATGGAATTTATGTTGTTGGTGATCAAAAGGAACTTTGTAATATTAATATCAAGAGACAAAAAGTGGATAACTTAAAACCATCTTTTTTGTACCACTATCCTTTAGGCCATGTCAATAGGAAGTGCATATCTAAGTGACATAGTATGGTGACTTAGGTTTATTTGATTGTGAATCAAATTGATACATGTGAATCCTATTTATTAGGTAAAATGACAAAGAGACCTTTTTAATGGAAAAGGTGAACATGCTAGTAGGCTTTTGGACCTTATACATATAGATGTATGTGGATCTATAACCACACATGCAAGAGGTGGGTTTCTCTACTTTATTGCTTTTATCAGTGATTACTTTAGATATGGTTATGTGTACTTAATGAAGTACAAATTTGAAAACTTTGAAAAGTTCAAAGAATTCAAAAATTAAGTTGAGAAACAGCTTGATAGAAGTATTAAAATGCTCTGATTAGATTAAGGTAGAGAATACTTATGTCATGAATTTTAGAGTTATCTAAGATATAATGGTATATTATCTCAATAGACTCCTCTATATACACTACAACACAATGGTGTATCTTAAATGAGAAATCGAATCCTGTTAGATATGGTTCGATCTATGATCAGCTTTACAGAGTTGCTTAGATCATTTTGGGTTATGCATTGGAAACTACTGTTTATATTTGAAATAAAATTCCATTAAAGTCAGCTAATGTTGCACCGTATGAGATATGGTATAACTCATTCTTTCACATATCAAGGTATGGGGATGCCTTAAATATCTTAAGGGAATAATGTCAGATAAGTGTGAAGCTAGGTTTGATAGATGCTTATTTATTGGGTATCCAAAGGAAACTTAGGGATACTACTTTCATCATCTTTTGGCATAAAAGGTGTTTGTTTCAAACCATGTAATCTTTCTAAAGAAAGAGTTTATCATGAAAGACAGTAGGGAGTAAAGTTGAACTTAATAAAGTTCAAAATCCACAAATTAAAGTAGATTAATCGACTGATCCTAGTTCTTCTACTCATGGTAATGAGATAATAAAATAACCTATGGAAACACAAGTTCTTAAATGTTATAGTAAGGCCAAAACAATTCTACTGAGATATAGATTTCTTATGGACTAGGACAAGGAAGTAACCATAGTAGAGGACCATGAGCCCATTAGTTATAAAGAGGTTTTGAATAGTTTAGAATTAGACTTATGGCTTAAGGCCATGAAATCCAAAATGGATTCCATGTAAGATAACTGGGTATAGACTTTAGTTGATCCATTTAAAGGGATAAAACCCAATGGGTGCAAATGGGTCTTGAAGAAGAAAACTAACATGGAAGGTAATATGATTACTTATAAAGCTCAATCGATTGGAAAAGGCTATCATTGAAGACAAGGGATTGACTTTGATGAAACCTTTTCTCCAGTCATAATGTTTAAATCCATTTAAATTCTATTTACCATAGCTACTCATTAAGATTATGTGATTTGGCAAATGGATGTAAAGATAACATTCCTTAATGGAAAATTGTGAGAGGAATTGTTACAGACACAGCCTGTAGGCTTTACATCCATAGATGGCAATATGTTTTATAAGCTTTAAAGATCTAATTATTGATTGAAGCGAGCTTCTAATTGTTGGAACATTTGTTTTGATGAGACAATTAAAGAGTTTGGTTTCTCACAAAACATAAATGAACCATGTATTTACAAGAAGGTTAGTAAGAGTGGGATCATTTTTCTTGAGTTACATATAGATAACACACTACTAATAGGTAATGATATTTCTATCCTCTAGTCAATCAAGACTTGGTTGAGTAAATAATTCTCCATGAAAAACCATGGAGAAGTAACTTATATCTTGGGGATCATAATCTATATAGATAAATCTAAAAGGTTGCTTAGTCTTTTACAATCTACGTACATAGATAAAATATTATGTTATGTACAAAACCCGATGTAACATTTGCTCTAAACATAATGAGAAGATTCCAATCCTGTTATAAAGAGGAACATTAGGTGGCTATCAAGAATATCCTTAAGTACTTGAGAAGGACTAAGGATTTATTCTGGGCTTATAGAGAAAGAGATCTACAGGTTAACATGCATACTAATGCCAGCTTACAATTCAATAAGGATGACTATAAGTCTCAATTTAGATATGTGTATATTATGTGTAGAGGAGCAACTGTTTAGAAGAGTTCAAATAGAATATGACTGTAGATTTTATCACCAAAGTAGAGTATATATGAGCTTTCGATGTAGCTAAGGAAGCCATTTGGATGATAATGTTCAGTTATAAACATAAGAGTGGTTCCAGGCATTGTTAATCTAATACCTTTGTATTGCGTTAACAATAGGGCTATTGCACAAGCTTCAGAACCACATTCTCATAAATGATCCAAACATATGATTTAATGCTATCATTTGATCAAAGAGATCATCAGTAGATAAGATGTCAAAATTGAAAGGGTCCCAACAGATGAAAACATAGCTGATCCTCTCACAAAGACAATATCATAAGGGAAGTTTGATAAAAATTTAAATGTAATGGTCACTGAGTACATGGGTGATTGGCCCTAGTGCAAGTGGGAGATTGTTAGATGTATACCCTAAAGCATATGTAATAGGGTTATATTCATGTGTTTAAACCTTCTAAATTAATGTAAAAAGCAATTCGCTTTATATCATAATAATTTTATATATTACTTATAATTATTTTCAATGCCTTAAACTATGTTATAAGGTCCCTAGTATAAAATCATAGTACAAAAGAAATCCTGAAGTGTTCATGATGTGAGATTCTTATTGCATGTAAATGTAATATACCTAAATACCCATAATCATAGTATTAATAAGATGAGACATTGTTAATATGAATAGATTAACACATGTTATGCTTCTTAATTAGATCAAGTAGCAATTCTCACAAGCTATAAGCATATAGATGCTTACATGGAAAGTAAGTACAATGGAGACCTACCATGAGATCTTCACATGGATACTTAATCAATGTCAATTAAAGTATCTCATTATATTAGTGGTGCAAGTATCCTTAGACTTAAGATCATTAACTAACTTAAATATTAAGTGACATACTTTGACTCTGAAGCTTTTTCTTCAAACAAGAAGTATACATAGCGAGGTGCTTAGGTATGGCATGACATATTTAAAGATAGGGTAGTAATCACAAAAGGATTGACCACACAGAATTATAGTGACGAGTTTATCCCATAGTTCTAATAAGTAATCTTTATTTAGGAATCTTTGGCCAAAGTAAGTTGCCATGTGTGAATAGCATTCATAAAGGCATTTTTGGAATAAAGGTGAAATTATTAGAATAATATGCCCAAGGCTTAATTAGACATACTTAGTTAAGTTTTGAATTGACACAAGTCTATACTTTAAGCTGAATGGGATAAAAGATGGTGAAAAGAGTTTATTGCACTATAATTGCATATGAAAGGGTTAAGCTAAACAACTTGGCATTATAGCACTTAAGTAGTCATGATACATGGTTAGATGCCTCTCTTAAGTTATATACAAGTGATATATCAATTAATGAATTGATATTGATTCAATAAGATTGAATCTATAGAGTGCTAGTTGGATTAGGACTCTAATTCATTATGTACTGCCAAGCTGTTCTAGAAGCCCATAAGGTCACACACATAAAATGAGTTTAAGGAAACTTCAATGGGATTTAATGTTCTAATGATGTGAGATATCATTAGAAGATGAATTAAGAAGAAGAAATGAGTAAATGGGCTTTGTTCTTACATCTAATTTTTTATGGGATTTTAAAAGGTTTAAAAGGACATAAATCAGAGTAATTATTAATCCAAATGGGGCCTAGGAGTGCCACATAGGATTAATGAAAGTAGGGCCAAAGCAAATTGCACATAAGCCCATTAAAAGGCTTTTGCGCATAAAACATAAAAAGGCCCAATTGATAGGTCCATTCTAGTCTAAATTAGGGAAACTTTAAGTGTTAAAATCTGACATAAATAGGGTTTATTTATAATATAAATAAACCTTATTGTAGTAGCCACTATAGGCACATTTTTTGTAGTAGAAATTGCCACATAAAATAATTGAAAACACTCAAATTTCTCCTTCTTCCTTCATCTGCTTGAAAATCACACTAGCACCTAGGTTTTTAAGTTGCTCTCTTTTATGAACTTCCTCTATGGATTACCGTAGAGGTGTTCTCAAATGAGGATCTCTGTGGCCTACGACAACCTGATGAGAAAAACAAAAGAAATGGAAAGTTGCATGTTGGAATTGTATAGAGAATTTATAGTAAATTCTTATTCTATGATTTCATTTAATATAAATTTTTTTTTCTATATTTTGATACTCTAACCTTTGATGGGGTTTTATGGATGTTTTATTTTACTATGTTTGAGTGCATAAAAACTAACAGATACATGTTGAAGGCAAATTTATGTGCAAGCAAATGGGTATCTTTTCCTAGAATTGAAGCATGAATGAATGTGAGTGAGAAAATCTATGGACCAGTAAATATGTTATTGAGACCACTCTCCACTCAAAGTCATCATAGGGAGCTCAATTTGAGGATATTAAGTGGTAGGCTAAATGAGATATGTTATAAGAAAATAAGTTAAGTTAAGGTGATGGAAAGGCTAGGGAAGGTGTTGAGAAGTAAGCTGAAATGAGATGTTGAGAATGTAAAGATAGGAAGTAAAATGTTCCATGAAGGATTCAATGAGTAGGTTGAATGGAATATGCCCTAAATGTGGTGAGGCAAAATGTCAATTCGTTGTGGAAAGCATTTAAGCATGTGTGCCTAAAGAATGAATGATTGTGATAGTGATAAAGCATGCAAATATATGTGATTGCATAATATTGTACCTTTGTTATTAGCTAGTCTAAAGATTTTCTAACTAAATATTTTCTCTCTATCTCTAATTGTAGCCTAGATCACCCTTTGTGGGTTTTTGATCTAGCGAGGTTTGCTCTAATTTTTGCCTTAGATACCTTTTTCAAGTTTTCAACATAGCGAATTTCTTTTTCTTTTTCATTTTTTACTTTTTGAATTTAGCTTATCCATATTCAGTTAAGACTTAGGATCCAACCATGATATCTCTTGACTTACATCCTCTTGGATATATTTTGAAGCTCATGCACTTTTGTAGAATGTGAACTCGGATTGTCTTAATGCTTTTGCCATGTTGATAGAGCATTTTAAATCAATAAGTAACTTTTGTTCCCCTAGCATTTTAAATCTTTATGCTTCTATGATATGTTGAATGTCATCCTTCTAACATTTCTAAGTACTACATTGATGAAATCACTGTTATTAGCTAGTCTTGATGATTTTTTGACTAAATATTTTCTTTCAAATTTCCATAACTTTTGCTTAGGCCTATGCTCTCAATTGATTGGCCTAGAGGGAATTAGAAAACTCATTTTCTATACTTTGAATGAGTGCAACCACAGTTGAAAAGAGAATGCTTAATTATTTAAGGCTTAAGATAGGTCTTTTCACTCAATTATTTGAGGCTTAAGATAAGTCTTTTCATTTTTGTAGGCTTTGGAATTTTGACATTTTAGAGCCTTCTAACCTTTGGATTTGAGCAAGAACTAAATAAATGTTTTTCGTTTAGAATGGTTTTCAGGTTTTGAAGAAATTGATTGAATAGAACTCTTTTTGGAAACATGAATTTATTATTTTAAGTTTTAAAGCTTGTTGAATTTGGACCTCTTTTAAAATTAAAGGAAATAATTCATTTGGGTTCAGTTGCCCTTAGTTTACTATTTTCTTTTTATCTCTCATCTCACATTTAGGGATATTTCTCATGCCTTAGCAGTGGTGAGACATTATGAATTATTTGTGACACATATGGATTAAGCTAATCATCTTTTTTTTTCTACTTTTGTTTATATTTTTATTTTAAATCTTTCAACTCATTTTCAAGAGTACCATGTTATGCATTAAATGAGGTAAACAAAGATGCTCATGAAAAATCAAAATAATTTTTTATTAAAAATAATAACTGTTCAAATAGAGTAGAAAAGAAACTAATCAATGAAATTTCCTACCTTAATCCTTATTGAGGTCATTTATATCTTTAATTGGTGAGCTTTCATGGTTGGACTTCTTTAGGTCTAGACGATAGACCAAACATCAAGAAGTGAGAACCTTACTTTTTAGAGAATTAGGGGATGACAATAAACTGAGGGGTAATCTTCAAGATTGGGTGTGGTACTAAGATCGATGAAGTTTTAGATGGCATGGCAAATGTTTTTGCACTCATTAGTGAGGTGATTAGTCTTTTAATGATACGCACAATATAAGTTATGCCTATATTTAGCTAAAAAAGGCCCGATTAGTAGTTTTAGTGTCAATAGATGAAGGAGGTTTTTCTTCCTTAATTCTAAGAGTATTGATGACAAGGGCCTATCAAACTTGGCAAATTTCCATGGTGAGCAACTGGGCTTAGTTTCTTAGTCACTATTTACCCCCTCAATAGTCTTTAACCTAGTGAACTCTTCACGAATCATGGCTCAAACATTCTCTATTTTTGAAGCTAGTGCTTCCTTTATGATTGCTCCAATACTTTGTAAGTCTTTTCCATTTAGTGTCATCTCCAAAAAAAGAGAAAGGCAAGGTAATTTCCTTAGAAGGGCCTGAGCAAAGCATAATACATAATTAGCATGTAATATGATGCATGTTTCAAGCATTATGATTATGATGTAAGAAAAAAAACACACATATGTGTGAATGAATGAATATGATACTTACTTTAGGTGAGGTCATGCATGGCAATGCCTAGACATAGTGTGCCAGATGTTACTGCATGGGTATATGGGTAAAGTTTGCATGGTAGATGCATGCATGGATCAATAATGCATGATTAAGCCTAACGGATATTTGAAAAAGGGAAGTGATGGGATATTGTTATATATGTACACATATATAATATGTTTCTTGATGTGTGTGTATAGAATGGTGTATGTGGGCCTATATGACATGTTTGTGTTAGACGATGATGCATGAATAATTATATTTGATATGGGGTGTGACTACATGTAAGTTTATAAGGGTGATGTAAACTATTTCTACAAAGTGCTTAGATTACAATACATGGCTTAAGCATTGTAATGCTTGGATGTGTATGTTTGTTATACATGGATAAGTGTGATCTCTAAGGATGAATGCATGTGATACCTAAACTAGGTAAGGTGGTGGATTAGGATGGTTGAGATGAGCATATATATAGATGATTTTATGAGGCAATGATGTATGCTTATGGTGTTTAGGGAATAGACCTAAAATACAAGGCACTTTCAAGAGAACATATACTATATGTGACACATGTTAGTGCATTTATAGGGTACCTTATATAAGATAAAGGAACATGTATATAAAAATGTATATGTAGAGATACATATAAAGATACATATGACTACAAGTATATGTGAAAAAGATATATATAAAGGTTCATGTATGATTCTAGATATATTTGATACACATAAAGATACATAAAAAGATGTATAATGATTTGAAAGATGTTTGCATTTTTCTATAAGGATATATGTAAGATAAATGCATGGTTCTAGATATGTAGGATACATATGAAGGTATATGTTATGTGAGGTACATATTATATTTGTATGCATGAAGCTATGAGAATATAAGATATATATGCGAGGTGCCTTGTAACACCCCTTATTAGATTCCTGAAGAAACTTAATAAGTGGTACACTTCCTGTTAGGTCACCCGTCCTTAAATTGCTTCCATGTTCATTCATTTAACTTTTACTTATTCTATACTATCTAACTCTGTCTGACTCTAAAATTAGTTCTGTCTATTCCTAAGGTTCCCTTAGGTTCATACCATCAGGTTTATGCCAATACCAATTAATTTCAAGCCAGTTAAATTTTTCCTAAAATTTTAGGCAGCATAACGGCTGTCCGAGTCACTATCCCAAATTTTAAGCATCTACAAAATAGTTTAATAATATATATCTCCTATCTCCTGGACCCTTTTAGTCCCCCAGGTATCAACCTAACTTCATCATACAATTTATTCATCAATATAAGCCTCAGGCCCTAATTAAACAATCATAGATATAGAGCCTCAGGCTCACAAATCATTTCATCAAATAAAGGTAATTACCCAAAAATAGGATAATGTGATAGGTACACATTACAAAATATTATTTATGACACATCTAGAACCATTTATGTGGTACTTTTTCCATACCAAAGTACATGATTGCAAAACCATTGACTAAACACATAGCAACTTTACTTACCTCTCTGAACCTTGACTATGTTAGTTGTATGCCCTAGAGCACATGCGTAATAGGGATACTTTCATTATTCATTAATAAAATGCCATTCTTTATTACTTAGTGATCATGTTATAACATTTGCTTGATAATAATCTTAAACTATGTAATAAATTCCATGGTATAAAACCATAGTACAAAGGAAATCATGAAAAGTTTATGATGTGAAATTTCTATTGTATGTAAATGTGATAATGCCAAAATTTTTCCTAGTTATAGTATTAACAAGATTGGACATTATTAATACGGATAGACTAGCATATGTTATACTTCTTGACTAGGTCAAGCAGTAGTTCTCATAAGTTGTAAGTATAGCGATGCTTAGAGATAACATGTGGATGCTTGTTTGAGAAATAAGTATATTGGAGACCTATCATGATATCTTTACATGGATACATAATCTATGTTAGTGAAAGAATCTTATCATATCAGTGGTGTAAGTATCCTTAGACTTGAGATCATTAAGGTATCTTAAGTATCAAATGCTATACTTTGACTTTGGTGCTTTTACTTCACCATGAGGTATACATAGCTAGGAGGTTGGGTATAACATGAACTACTTCAAGGTAGCTAAGTGATCAATAAAGAATTCACCATCCCAAATTATAGTGGGGAGTTTATCTCACAATTTTAATAGAATGTCTTTATTTAGAAATCTCTGGCTAGAGTAAAATGCAAAGTGAATTAGATTCACAAGGGCATTTTCAAAATAAAGATATAAATATTATAATCAACATATTCAGAGCTTAATTAGACATAATTAATTAAGCATTAGTTAACATAAGTCCATACTCAAACCTAGAT
>CANXYI011394578.1:0-13188 GCA_948208565.1 Hura crepitans | reverse complement strand
TTCTTTATAATTACTTCTAAAATTGATTTTACTATTGTTTCTAAAAATTATATTGTTGGGTGATAAAATAGATTTATTTAAATGAAAAATATATAAAAAATACATAAATTTTAAAAAAAATTTATCTCATTGAAAAAAAAGCCGAACTTATCAAAATATAGAAATAATATATTATTTAAATTTTGATTTGCACATTTAAAATTTTAATAAATTAATCTAAAAAAATCACTCAATTAAATTAAAAAATAAATATTGTACTTTTATTTATTAATTATATTCTTATAAAATTAAATATTTCTTTTATTAAATAATTAAAAATAGTTATATGAAAAAATTTAAAGAAAATTACTCAACTTTTAATTAATAAAAAGGATAAAAATTTACTATTGATCTCTAATTACATTAATTAGTAATAAAAATTAAAAAATAAATGTTGTATATTTTTTCTATTATATTTAAATAAAATTAAATATTTCTTTTATTAAATAATTAAATATTAGCTATATACAATAAATAGAAAGAAAATTATTCAATTTATTTAATAAAAATCATAAAAAATTATTATTGATCTTTAATTATACTAATTACTATAAAAATAAAAAAATAATTTTTAATAAAAAAATAAAATTTTCTTTAATTTTAATATAAAAATAGATGGAAAAATTTAATTAAAATGCCACATAAACTTTAGATATCTAATTGTTAAATTTGAAATAATATGATTTTAATTAAAAATTGACTCAAACTTTCTATTTTATTCTTAATTAATAAGTAGGAACAAAATTGAGTTAGATTCAAGTTATATTTATCTTTTTTTTTTTGTACGATCTTGAACTTAATATCTAATTAGTTTACTTTAAAATCAACTTATAAATGTTAATTTGAATAACAAAAATAAATGTATAAAATATTTATAAATTTGAGTAATAAAAATAAAAAGTTGATAAAAATTATTTAAAATTTGTAAAAGTCATTTAAAGTCATTCGTACTTTTTTAGAAAATCGACTAATGTTATTCATATTTTAAAAATTTATCAAAGTATTTAAAAGTTTATGATTAAAAGTCTATTAAAGTCTTAATTGAATACATCCCTCTAAGTTTGACTCTCTAACCTCAAAGGGGTCCAAGGATGCTAGGAATATTTAGAGATATTTTAGGCAGATTTTTAGTGATATTAGGATTCTTAAATTAGTGATTTAATTCCTGTAAATAAGTGATATTATCTCTTGCTTTAATATTGCCTAAATAGATAGGAATTGATAGTTTTCTAGTTGAAAAAGAATTCTTATTTTATTAGGTTTGTAACCTCTATTTAAAGAGGCTGAGTTTAATTAATAAAACAAGCAGGAAATTTAAAAGAAATTCTAGGAGATCGGATTCTTTCTTTAATGAGTCTTGAGGTACAAGCTCATTTTGACGAGTTTGATTTATTGCCCGCATCCGATCCTCAACATGGGACCACAACAAAGGATTTGCTGGATTTAGAAAATAACCCTAATTTCATTATTCCTTTGGGTGCAATTTTTTTAAACAACAGTATGGTTTTCAACAAAGACATTTGCCTAGAGGAGCCAAAAGAATTGTGCAACAAGTTGATGCAATTATTCCACAATTTGATGCAATTATTCCACAAATTTAAGGAATTTTTTGCAGCAATACTATGGGAGCCACCTATTCGAAATTGTAATAATTGGTTGAAAGAGTATTACAAAAAGGTCTTGAGATTGAGGATAAGCTCAATTTTCAAAGGGGGAGTAATGTTATAGCAGTAATAGTGACAGATAGAAAAGGGACCAGCTGGAATTAGTAATTATATTTTTAGTACTTTCTATGTTTGGGAGATTTTATTTAATTAGGATGTTTTATATTATTTAGGAGTTATTTAGTTATGGTAGGATTTTTTAGTATTTATTTTCTTGCTTTAATATTTTCTAATAGGAAAGGACTTTAAAGTTTCCTAGTTAGAAAAGAATTCTTATTTTATTAGACTTATAACCTCTATTTAAAAAAGGTTGAATCTTAATTAATAAAACAAACAAAAAATTAAATAGAAAATATAAGAGATGGGATTCTTTCTGCAACGTGTCTTAATGCATACAACTCACTTTAATGAGTTCGAAAGTATAAGCTTCTTTTGACGAGTTTAATTTATCACCCGGTGTTTTGATATTAATATGGGACCACAAAGGTGTGCTTGCATTTGTGTCTCTGTGTATACTTGCTGTGTTTTAGTATGTAAAGATACATAAAAAAAATTGTCTTTATATGTCCATTTACAAGTTCTCATTGTGCATAGCTTTATATGTAATGGCTTCTCTTTGAGATGTTAGCTATTCTATTATTACGCCACTACATTGCAAGATCTGCATTGGATACTTTGTAAAAACTTGGGTAATTTACATAATAAATCCGTCAACTTAGACCCTTGTAGCAATTAAATCTTTCAACTTCAATTTGTAATGATAAAATCATTCAAGTTTAGTTAATATAATAAAAAAATCTAAATACCGGAATATAGAGGCTTCCTTGGTAAAAATTAATAAAAATGATAAAAAAACAAAATTAAATATTTTTTTACTTTTCTCTCTTTTCTCCTATTCTCTTTTTCTTCTTCTTCTTCTTCTTCTTTCTCCCCAATTATACAAATTCTGTAATTCCCTTTTCCCTTTCCCTACATTGATTTCTTCTAGTTTCATGATTTTGAGGTGGCCTAAAATTTATTTTGTGGATTTATACTTCAAATTGTAAATAATTTTTCCCTTTTTTTTTGCTTGTGCACCATAAGCATCTCTTATACTAAGTTTTTCCAAAAAAATTCAAATCACAGACCTTTCAATAGAAAAACATAATCCCTAATAATAATTTTCAAATCATAAAAGCTGCAATCCATTCCCTTTGTCTTTCTTAAATCCCCAAATTATAACTCTATTTTTCTGCACTTCACGTACAAATGGGTTTCAATTCTCTTTCTGCATTTCATCACTTCAATTCTCTTTGATGATTTTGAGGTGGCCTAAAACTTATTTTGTGGATTTATACTTCAAATTGTAAATAATTTTTCCCTTTTTTTTGCTTGTGCACCATAAGCATCTCTTATACTAAGTTTTTCCAAAAAAATTCAAATCACAAACCTTTCAATAGAAAAACATAATCCCTAATAATAATTTCTAAATCATAAAAACTGCAATCCATTCCCTTCGTCTTTCTTAAATCCCCAAATTATAACTCTATTTTTCTGCACTTCACTTACAAATGGGTTTCAATTCTCTTTCTGCATTTCAGCACTTCAATTTTCTCTCTCTCTCTCTATCGTACTTCATTCTACCACGTCTTAGTAGGAATACCTTTAGCCAGATCTTGTAAGCTCTTTGCTCTTGCTTGCCATGAGCCTTACTGCTGCTTAGAACATCCTTTAGATCTTTGCTGATTGTCGAAGTTAAAGAACGACAGAGTAAGAACTCCATTGGCTGATTTAGCAACACATCAGTGGCTTGGCTTTTCAGATTGAAGGAAGAACCTAAGGTGAACCATAAATCAATGATAGAATCGATTCAACAGAGGATCTAAGTCTAAAGGATGAAGCCATAGAAAAAAGATGATGATCCTGAGAAACAAACAAAAAGCCAAAAAAGTAAAAAAAAGGTTCATCTATAAAAAATAAGTCTTAGACATTTTACAAATTGAATAGAAGTAGATCAAAAGAATTTTTACTTAAACATAAATCTAGAAAAGAAATTTGAAGAGTATCTTGAACTTGTCTGTTGAAAGATGGAGAGATGCGGATCTAAACAAATCTGTGATTATGGCCATGAAGATACGAAAATAAAAACAATCAGTAAGTCTTGGAGTGATGGTCAGTTTGTGATGTGGAAGAAGAGAAAGATTATGATGGAAGAGGGAGAGAAAATGATCCTCATTTTCTTTTTAACAACAATGGAGCTTCTCTTCAATGGTGGATAGTAGATGAAAGAGGTGAAAAGGAGAGAGAATTAAAGAAAGGTTATGTTCTGGTCCCAGGTTAAGGATTGAGTCGTTAGATGGTTTCTGTTCTTGCCTATGATTATGAGATAGTTGGAACTCGTCTAAGGCGCACCATGGAACTCTAAGAGAGTTGCCTACCTTTTGATTTGTGTGCTGGAAATTCCAACTTACTTTTATTGATTAACTTTTGCCTCTTTAAATAGAGGTTACAATTCTAGTAAATAGAAATACTTTTCTAATTAGGAAACTATGAATTCCTTTAATTAGGGAAATACTAAAATAGAAACAAAATCATAGCAAAAGACACTAATTCTGCCAGCAAATAAAATCCTAACTTTGCTGGACTAAACCACTAATGTAGGAATCTCATTAGAAAAGAAATACTGCCTAAATAACACTAAGACCGTGACAGATTAGGTCTGTTTCCAGCATAGAATTTTTTTTTTCCAAAGTCAAACTGAGTAAATGGGTCCCATTTACACGTGTAACTTACTTATTGGTAATTTTAAGAGCATCTCTGCATGCCTTCTATGTCAGCGGATTATTTACTTGCAACCTATATTAGCAGGTAAAAATTACTTTTTGGTTACATTAATTAAAGTTAGATGATTTATGAGTTACAAATTAAAAATGAGTGACTTAATTGTTACAGGCTTCTAAATTGAGTGATCAATTGTGCAAGTTTGCTAAAAAACCTACTTTCAATTCTTTTTTCCTTAACGGAGCTATCTTTTGATTGTTGATATATTTCAAAAATACGTTTGTTGAAGGAGCTGACAAATGCAGTGCTTGATGCAGATTATTGGAAAATTTGAAAATAGCCTGTGAATGATAAATAAGCAGCGATAGTTTCATGAGTTCTTGAGCTTAAATGATTTCCTAAATGTGTCTCCTAAGTTTTGTTTATTTCAATATCAGGAACTTGAAAATTTTAACAAACTTTAATCTAAATATTTCCTGCAGACAGATACAAATAACAAAATTAGTTGTCTTTGAACTTTAAATCTAGCATTTGCTTTTTCTATTGATGCCCCTGAGCTGTTAAACTCGTTAATTGGGGTTGTAAAAATAGTCTCTTCACAATAAAAAGCATGAAATTTGCTTGTACAGAATGGGAAAGATGGTCAAAATTTAGTGGATATATGAAGAATGAAGATTTCAATCTAAGCAATGTAACTGTCTTAACAGTGCATGGTCATCAGTCAACTGGTTTATGAGTTCTCTCTCTCTCTCTCTTTCTAACTCTTTTTTTATATTGTTATTATCTTTTAAAGATGCATAACAATTGTAAAGGATTGCCTTCATGGAACTGCAGTATACCAGATTATACTTTCCCAAATTAGGAGTACATGATGCTTATGCCATGTGAAGTTTAGCTCTTAGCTTCTGAGTGTGTTAAACATTTTTTTGTTTTGTTGACAGAGAAGCCCTTCAATGCTTTTAATTTTACGTTTTCCTTTTGTATATTCATAGTGGCATATTCGTGTGTGTGTTTCTGTGTGAGGTATATTCCTGAAATTTGTTGTTTTAACATGCAGGTTTGCTTTTAAAAAGGAAAGAAGCAAGCCTGTAATAGGAGAAAAGACAAAAATAAAGGAGACACTTATCATTCTTTGGTAAGTCAAACCAATTATCCTTGGCAAAGCTCCACTCTTCCTTGCATATCTTAAGAAATGGAAAGTCGTTTTCCTCGCGTATATTTTACTTGCCTCTTAAGAAATGGAAAGTCATTTACATCGGGTACATTTGATGCTGTGAATTTTACCATTTTCAAACAAAGACGATATAGGAGTTTCTTATAACTAGTGTGATGGTTGAGGACGAATTGTGAGTGTGAAACGATAGATTTGTGATGAGTTTGCTTCTGGAGCCTTAGTAAATGCATATTTACGTCACTATCTTGATAACAGAGCTGAGGATATTTTAGCATGACAAATGGTTTGACTGATTCCCTTTAAAATGTTTTATTGATTTATGTCTTATTCACTATATCATATCCATGATTTCCAGGCTTGTGCATTTTACTAGCTAGCATCTAGTGGCATTAGTATCTCCAGCAGCCAGGAGACCAGAAACGGCCTATCTTACATTGGAGACTGACGGTATGCCTTGCAAGCTTCTGCCTTCATCTTGCAGCCTCATGAACGAATAATAACTTAAGATAGGACTATGCCTGGAAATTGATGTCAATGTCCACACCATTACAGTTAAAGGGAAACTTTTGCAGGTGAGCTTGGGAGCAATTTTTGGCTTCATGCATCCGTTGTGTTTTACAAAGTGCCACGGACAGCTAAGTTTTGGGGTTTGGACGCTGCATTAGAAACAAGGATGGAAGTTCATATCAATCACTTAGCACTTCTATTCATTTCGCTTTGAATTAATGGTGGAAAAGCAACAAGAGCCACCGAAAAACCACAATCCAGGTTTTCAGAAGATCAAATATACAAGGATTTCCTGATGAAGACACGAGTTAGTACATTAAAGCATGGAAATGCTTTCACTTGGAATAAAAATGTGCTGCCAATATATATACACGCGAGTATTTTGTGCACGAATGACATCATTTGCATTATAATATGTGATCTAAAAAAACTAGATAAAAAATTATTATGGCTCGACTATGTGAATAATTGCAAATATTTACATTTATATTTAAGGCAGCAAGTATTTCGAAGATTTTTATCCAATTAAAAGTGAAATAGTTCTCACCTTATTTACTTCAAAAATTACTATTAAAATTGTAGTCGTTTCTACTTCTTCAAAAGGACTTTCAAATTTTCACATTTAATAATAGAAGTATTAGTGGACATTTTTAAGTAAATTTTATTAAATGTGATGCATTTTGGGTGAAGTAAATTTAAAATGAAAGGTAATTTTTATGAATATTGTATTGTTCGTTGAATCGAATGGAAGATTTAATTATAGAATAGTTATTTGATTATATATTAATTAAAAAGATGTATTATTGGAATTTAATTAGGGGAGGTAAATATTTATTTGAAAAAATTGATTCAAATCTGACTCTATTTATCATTGACTCATTATAGACACTTAGGTTTTGGGCTTATGATAATTGTTAGAGACAAGCTTAAGCAATAAGTTAATAAGCCTGACCTCTAGTCTGCATAGACTTCCAAGTCCACAGAAATTGAGCCCATGTACCATGGTCAATAGGGACCTCATTTCTTGGCACATAGTCTATGTAAACATACATCAGTTTAAGAATCCTTAATTTCCTATTTGAACTCTACTCTTATTCTCATGTGACTTCTTATTTTCTAAATGAGAATGTCTCCACTAGAAGCTATATATACCCCTCTACTAAACCAATTTAGATATCTAGAATTATTCTTAAAAAACCCTATTGTGAAAGGGACTTTACTAATCCAAATTCGCACTAAAAGCTATATTCTCTTTTTGAAGCCCAACATTTTATTTGTTACTTGGAGTTTAATATCAGGTAAGTCCGAGGTCTTCGCTTTAATTACTTTCATGTTTAACTAATGATTTTCAATGATTAATTAGACATGCGAGGCAATTCTCTATAATTCCCACGTCAATTGTAGGAGCAAGTCAGAATAATATATGGTTTTCTTTATGTTTAAATTGTTTATTGAATCATAATATATGGTTTTCTTTATGTTTAAATTGTTTATTAAATCATAATAATCGTAATTTGCAATTTGGATCACACGATTTGTCCGCATAGACCTTTTTTCTTAAGGATTCAGATCCGTATGGACATATACCAATTAATTGGTTTAACCTTATAAACTATTTGGTTGCTTTAAGCTTGTTAACAATAAGAAACTAATAGATTTAGGTATGTATGTTCTATCTAATATGTGAATATTTACATGTGATTATATCATATGATTTTAGTCTATTTCAAGGTCCTTATGGACCTCATATTGTTGTACTAATCATGCTATTGAGTTGGGTCATGGATGTTATAATGGTAGTCTGCACAAACTAATCGAGGGCGATGAAGTAGTCCACATGGACCTCCTAATGGGAAGCTGAAACCTATTTTATTCTATATTTAATTTGTTTTGGTTCTTGTTTATTTTATGTATTAATCTTATTTTAGTTGTGACTATTTAAAGTTGTTTCACATGCCAAAAGTTAACTCACATAGATGATACTTTAGATAATTAATTGATGCTTTCTTAATAAATGATTTTTTATTTTTCTTAATAAAAGTCACTACTAAAATATATTTTTACAAAGGTCAATTTCCTAGAGAAGGGATGTAATGACCCTTACCCGATTCTAGGGAGAGAATTTGATAAAAGTATGTTACAAACCTGTAATAAGCTAATAGATTTCACATATATCCATAAGAAGCACCTACAAACAAATAAATACAAAGGACTTTGTTTATAGAATAAAAGGAAAGCTTTTACTTATAAAAGAAAACCTTTCATTATAAATAAGAAAATGTGACCTTGGGAATAATAGCATTTTACGAGCATTAAATCAAGTTCATATAAAACTTTGTGCCAAAATTTTGGTAGCATAACAGCTGTCTGGAATACAACTAGAAAATTTCATAAACCTATAAGGAAGTCACAAACATAAATGTATATATATTAAGATTATCCTCATCATCACAATCACTTTTACAACCCTTTAGAAAAGCTATGTATCACATTCAATATTATACAATATCTAAAGAATGAAAATAAAAAGTCCTATTCATTAACTTAATACAGTTCTTTCTATTCATTAACATAATACAGTTCTTTCTATAGATATAAAAATCATTGATATTAAGTTCAATATATTAAAATTACATGAAATTTGAAAACAAGTACAAAGGTTCCTTCATTTGCATCGTATGAATGAAAATAGTACAAAACAAATTTCGACATAAACCATATTCTTCAACTAATAAACTTTGATGCAACTCTTAGTGTCTCCCTTGACTCCATCAACATTGGCACCTACGCGAGGTAAAAATCAATGCATTGAGGACATAATCTTCAGTGGTGCAACCCTAACTTAGATGACCTCTACGTGTTGCTATGGACTTGTACCAATAATATGCATATTAATAGTAATAAAATAAGAAACAATTTTTATTCAGATTTACATCATTTAAATACATATTAGTATTACCTTTACCTACAGATATCACAAACATCAACACTTATAATATGAAGTTAAGTCATATTAGTTATATGTCACGTCTTATAATGTATAACATCCATACAACAAACATATAGAGGTATATACATATATAGTTAACACATGAAAACTATATTTTTCATCTATGTTGTCTTGTTTACATCTTGAGTATTTCCATCATGTAAGTACCATGAATAAATAACATACAATATCATGAATAATAACATTAGTTTATATTCAATTAATAAGATTTAATCAAATTCACCATTTATCCATTCCTTGTAAAACCATTTCTTCATTGTAATAACCTCTTTTTAATTGCCCATACTTAATAGACAATCATCTTGATGCTAAATAATAGGATATCATGGGCCACAAAGGCCATATGGGGGAGACAAATCAAATTAGGCCATAGAGGCCATATCGTGGACTTAAAGGTCATAATCTTGGACCTGAAGGTTATATTGTGGACTTTAAGGTCATAATCATGGACTCGAAGGTCATATCGTAGACTTGAAGGTTATAAGTTAGCACCGAAGTACCCTAGTAGTTCCTATAATCCACCTATCCAGACATGGTTCTTTACATTCATATGGGCATTTACTTCTATTTCATTATGTAAAATTAGATTCAACATTCATATTAACTAAAGTATCATCCATATACCATAATTTCCATAACAACACAATAATAAGAATTCCTTCCTCAAGGATACATATAATGGCAATAATCATCAACTTATTGCCTTTCTCATAGGAAACTATTCAGCCACTAAACCATTCTTAAATTAATTCTTAGTTTCTTTCTTTCAAGTTATGCTTATGTTTCAAAAGTACTCACATACATTTAATTACTCATAGAGCTCTTACCTTATCTCATAAAACCAATATCATGCATAAAATTCTTTTAACTTTAATACTTCTATGTATACCTCATTACATATGGCTTAATTCAACAAACCAATATCTTAACATTTAAATCTATTTCACATAATATCCCTAAATCTAGCATTTTGCATTCACATATTCATTTCTATGGCATTTGCATCTCACAAAGCACCTACATACACAATTCCTTCATATAGCCACATCATATGTGAGAACACATATATATAGACATGTTTTTATAAACATAGCTCATTTCACACTTTTCATTCCAATCACCAACACCTTAGTCTATAAGAAGTACTTTCACTCATAGCAGAAGCCTTTTGATAACTTATTACATTCATATTATCTTCATATACAATTATTTTATAATTAATAGTTCTCTAAAAAGGCTCACTTACACTTTTATATTGGTATTAATATTATATGCATAACTGTACTATCACCATCATTTTATCGCTTAAATAACTATTCAATATATCCACTTTATATCATTGATTGATTAAGACTATGTCTTCCGTTTACCTTTCTACTTAATATTTAAACTATATCATTATTTTAGATTTAAAACTATAACTTATACACTTGATTCCATTATGTCTTAATCTATTATTATAGTTTCACTAAAGATACATCAAAGTCATTAGTCCCACATGGTCATTGAGTTTCCTAAATATGTATGCGTTCACTAAGGGAACTACAATTCCTTTAAATGAAGTACAATTTTACACACGTGTGCACACACACACACATGTATGTATGTATGTGTGTGTGTGTGTGTGTGTGTGTGTAAATATATATATAAATTTAAGTCTACATTCATGTGAATATTTATGATAAATCACTCACACATTTTTTAAAAATAAATAAATCTCCTATAATAATAATAATAATAATAATAATAATAATAATAATAATAATAATAATAATAATAATAATTTATACTTAAGCATAATCCAAACATAAAGGATACAAGTATATAAATGTGTGTGTGTATATATACAACCATATATTTGAATTAAACTATACACACATATACCTTCGGTCTTTAACATAACCATTTTACTATTTTGACAAATGAACAAAGAGTAATATACCATACTTCAATATCTTTACATGTTTATACACATGATAAAATAGACATAAAGCTTTGCCCACAATCTATGTTTGATATTTGTATGTAAATATACCACTTTTTACAGTTAAAAAATCAACACTCATCCTAGAAGAATTCATGACATAGGCATATACCTTTAGACAGCTTGAAAGGAATTTAAAAAAGAAGCTTTTATATAAGCTATAAATAAATCACGACTGGGGTGGAGGGGAGTTGTAACACCCTTACCCGATTCCTGAAGAAACTTGATAAGGATGCTAACTTCCCATATGGTCACCCATCCTAAAATTATCTTAACTTTCATTCATTTAACACTTAGTGATTTGCTTATAATAAATATATCTGTCTATTATTTTGTAAATGGTTCATTATATCATCCTTATATTAGCAATAGAACACTATTAAAACATTTGATTTGTCTGAAATTCCTTTTACAGAAAATTAGGCAGCGTAATGGCAACCTGGGTTAAAAATCAAAATTTTTCCTGTAATAAAATACACTTCTATAATATATATCATCAACATCACAACCATATGGACCTATCTGGTTCCCTCAACTCATCATACACAATAATAATATCACAATATATATATCTCAATAGTTACAGGGTCTTAAACCCAACATCATTAGAAATATACAAACAAAACATTCAGTTTCGTTTCTTCATTATCATTTACGTAGCATAGCTTATTACAACATCTTTTTGGTAACACTCTATTTCCCCTACCCATTTTTAAGCTATATATGAGTACAATCCTATATTTACAGACAAAATATAGGTAGAGAAATGTATACCCCAGACACTTTTTAGCTATAGAGGCTTTACTCTTCTTATGCTTTCTTTATCTCCTACCTACGCATCGGAACACCAATACGCTAAGTATAACTCAGTGGTGAATTTGAGAAAAAAAATATGCTTGTACACACTCAAACAAATGCTATCATGCAATTACAACATATAATTAGCAATACAAATGATTAACAGATATATTTGTCATTCTCATAAACAAATTACAGTTCACTTTATCACATGCCTTAATTTTTCATAGTATAAGTTAAATTTAATATGGCCCATATCGATAGACTACACCTAAGAACACTAGATAATAGAATGAAAATTGTGCAGTGGTCTATATTTTGGACCTTAGTAGCTACACCTACTCATCGTACAGTGGCTCCCATTAAACCTCGATGGCTGTACCTACATTATCGTACGGTGGCTCACATTAAACCTCGACGGCTGTACTCGCACTATAGTGTATAATATAATGGCTCCCATTGAACCTCAGTAGCTGTACCCATGCTATCTTACAGTGGCTCCAATAGAACCTCAACAGCTGCACCTGTCCATAATATAATAAGAATGGTAATGATTGAATCGATCAAACCTAGCAGTTGCTTTATTCCCTAGTTGATCGGTTAACCCATCCAGTGGGTGTCTAACTATACGGGCCTTAAATTCTCATTTTTATGTATTCATTCAGATAATAGTCATTCGACAACATTTAATGTCATATTTCACTATTCATTTGGTCTATTTTTTACCACTTATCATAATAACATTTTTATGTGATCTTCACTTGTTCACTTTCATTTCCATTTATGTTTCACCAATAATACCATTTATTCATCTCACTTTATTACACATCAAATGTCACATAATTTGGTTCATTTTGCATATCCATATAAATATGTTTTTCCATACCCAAATTTCATACCAATTAACACATTTCATCACATAATATTGCATTTCACTAAATACACATCTTTAACTTTATTTTTAACTCCAAATCAAGCCATTAACAAACTCAATGACATAATACACATACACATATACACATTGGACCATTCGGCTATTTATGGTTCATTACCTTACATATTCGATTTCATGAATTTTATCACATCTTCATGCTACATATATACATATCATTAATTCACTATAACCATATCACCAATTTACATACATTTACATACACATATAACAATTCTATACAAAGAAATCTCACTTTTTATACACAAAATGCACTTGTATATATTTTAAACTCAAATTCACATACCTTGAACACTCTAC
>CANXYI011394510.1:0-13470 GCA_948208565.1 Hura crepitans | reverse complement strand
GTTGTTAGATATCTATGGGTCTGAGACACTTGCTATGTGTTTAATATTGATGATGGATTGGGGGATCGGAAGGGCCTAGAAGTTAAGGATTGAGATTGAAATGTTACAAAAGTGCTTTTTGTGTTGGAAAAATTTTTGGTTTTTCACCCGGGTAGCTATTATGCCGCCTAATTTTTTGTAAAATGGATAATAGATGTAAACTAAAGTTATATCAAAGTAAAATAGGCTGGAATAAGAGGTTATACCATAATAAATACTAGATGGTCAAGATAGGTCAAAAAGGTTAGAGTGTCATAAGTGTTAAATGAATGAACCCTAGGGTAATTTAAGGATGGGTGACCTATAGAAAGTACACACTTTGTCTGTTTTCTTTTGATATGGGTAGGGGGTGTTATAGTGAATGTGCATGCTTAGTATGGCATGAAATTAGTAACATATGGGATACTTTTAAAGGTTAGGAAATGCTTAAGAAATTAAACTTGAAAAGGCATGAAAGTGGACTTGTAAATTAACTTATTTTAGTCATGAAATTGTGCCTTAAAGTGACCTAACAGGTGAGGTTTGTGTAACTTGGCTTGGAAGCCATTTGTATGGAAAATTGATATACCTACTTGAGTTTGGCTTTAGGCCTATGGAAATGCATGATCATGAGTGCAATTGGCACTGAAAAAGGACCTAAAATAAACCTAAAATAGCCATTGTAAATAGGTAAAATAACCTATAACTATCCTATTAAAAATGATTTTGGAACTATAATTAAATTAATTGCCTAGCATATGAATAATAGAGCCAAAATTATGGATCAAACTTGATTTATTATGTTTTTAATTATACCTTCAGAAATGAGTTAAAATGTGATTGAAAAATTTACTTATAATTACTCGGCAGATCTAAAAATGACCTGTAATAGTCCAGGTCAAAAATTGACTATTAGATAAAATTTTTAACTAACTATTTTTCAACTTATAATATTATAAAATGATGATTAGTAAAGAAATGAACTTAAAATGAAGTGAGATGGCCCATTAGTTACACACCCATTGGATGGGTTGACCGATCAACTTAGGGATTAATAGTTGCTAGACTGTCTGTTTGTCAAACTGGGCCAGTGCAATGGCCAAGGTTCATAACTAAGACACTGTACTAGTCTGCAGGGTAGACACTCTTAATTATTAATTTTATATTAGACTATGCTAGTGCAATGGCAAAGGTCCCTAGAGGGGCCACTGCACTAGTTTGCTGGGCAGACCTAGATGAAGTATTGGATATGATCAGTTGCCTTAGGAGTTCTATAGATTGATCCCTATACATAGTTACTCAGCATTTTTGCCCCTAGGGAGGTTCCTATGAACTAATCTTTATAGGTTATATCAGGCTAGTGTAGTTGTCAAGGTCCAAAATGTGGGCCACTACACATTTTTCAGTTCCCTCTTGGTCCAGTGTTTGTAAGTGTTGTCTATCTAGTCGGGCCTATGAAAGGGACTTCAAGTAGTGTAAAATATAAATTTAAAGTAGTTTATGAAATTTATTGATGATAAATTTAATAAAGAAACCCTAGTGGTATTTTGGTAATTTTGAAGAAATTATTACATATCATTTGAATAACATTAATCATCTGGCATATTGCTCACACACTACACCTAGACCTTTATTTTTATGCTTGCATATGTGTGTTAATGCATGTTTTAAATGGTTTAAATTCACTACTGAGTTTTATACTCAGTGTACCTATGTTGTGGTGCACAGGTTACTAGGATAAGCAAGCTAGCCTTAGTGATCATGCAATGTAGCCATACAAGAGTTGAAGGGTAAAGAATGTTGTTTTTCTTTTGGTAGTGGCACTTATGTAAAATCCTATAGGTTTAGATTAGCATGCTTAGAGGCTACTATATCTATAAATAAAACCTGGGTGTGATGTATATAAGTAGGTGTTGTGTTTATTTGGTTTGCTTGTGGTTTGATAACTATGGGCCTAAGGCCCTTGTGGATGATTCTGATATGTGTCTAAAGTATGTTGAGGTTACTAGGAGACCAAAAGGGTCAGAGGTTTATGAATTGTTTGCCTATAGAAATGTTTTTAATAGGTGAAAAAAAGTTTGGTATGTCACTCGGATAGCCGTTATGCTGCCTAATTTTTTGTGACTTAGAAAGTGTCTGTAAATGTTTTCTCTTAGTCTATTAGACCATCTATGTTTATGATTAAGGACTAGACCGGACATTTAAGTTATTTCTGATAGAGTTCTAGAACAATTCATCAGTGTTAAGGAGTTTTCCCCTAGAGCAATCCTAGGATGGGTGACCTATCGAAAAGTGCATCACCTGTCGAGTTTTTTCAAGAATTTGGTAGGGAATGTCACATTTGGTGGTATCAGAGCCTAGGTTTAAAGTTCTTAGGTAATTTACATGAGTGCCAAAGTCTAGGGTTAGTTATGCTATTATGCTACACTACATAAAGGCTGATAAGTTTTGTGATTTCTATAGTAATACGAGATGGCTAATAAACCATCAAAGGAAATAGTAAAGAAAGTGGCCAGTTATGCTGCAACTAAAATATAAGGAGCAGATAATGAAGCTACTTCTGAGCCCAGTGATGATACACATAGGCCACAAACTTAGGCACAGCCATAGGCAGAAGCATCTCTTGCTTTATTGTAGCAGATAGTTAATCTATTGAGACACACCTCTAAACCTACTGCTTTACCTCTACCTCCTCCACTAACTCTAGTACCTCTACCACCCTAGCTCTTGTGCATAAGACACCATTAGAGAGAATTAAAAAGATAGGAGCTGTGGATTTTTTGAGCACAAAGAAGGATGATGCAGCAGGAGCAGAGCACCGATTGGAGAGGACTTTATATAATTTTGGAACAATTGGGATGCTTAAAAGAAGATAGTTTGAAGTGTATAACTTCTCTCTTATAGGAATAAGCATACCATTGGTGAGATACTATCAAAAGGAGAAAGCCAGTGGCAGAGCTTATATAAAAGTCTTTCCTGATAGAATTCAGGAAAAGATACGTCACTGGGCCTTATAAGGATAAGAGGAGGTAGGAGTTTCTAGATTTAATACAAGGTAGGAGGACAATGGCAGAATATGAGAAAGATTGTACTTGGTTTATCAGATATGTAGAGGAGTTCATTCCTAATTAAGAGGAAAAGTTAAAAGATTTCTGAAGGGGTTGAATGTAGAGTTAAGAATGCAGATAGCAAAGCCCAGGGTAATAAACTTTGCTATATTAGTGCCATTTACCTATGGCATGGAGGAAATGGTATAAAACAAGAGAGATTTCTTCTAGAGAAAGAGAAAATTTACTGTCGAGCAATCTAGTGTAGCCCTAAGTGATAGTAAGAGAAAAAGGGAGACACCATCCTAGTCCTAGTCTAACCATCAAGCACTGAGATAGACACAGTCTCAGAGATCCAGGCAAGCTTCCATAGTCAGACCTCGATTGCCTTTTATAGCTATTAGTACTCTTGGTCTTTCAAGTAATAAGAATAGGCCATTGACCTATAATACTTGTAGTAAGAAGCATTAAAGGCAGTGTAGGTCTAGTAGAAGAGAAGAGTGTTTTACTTATGGTACTAGGGACCACTATTAGAAAGACTATCCTTAGAGATTGCCCGAGGGTGCTCACACTCAGGCATCCATAATTGCACCTCAGAACAAGAGTCAAAGATAGAGTAGAGAGGATTAATCTAGTCCTAGTCAGGGGACTAAATTAGAAGCCCATGTCCCAGCTAGATAGTATGCTGTTAGAGCTAAAGAGGAGGCAGTAGCACCAGATGTTGTAACTGGTAAATTTTATTTATTTAATGTTCTAGTTTTGGCTTTGATAGACCCAAGATCCACATATTCATATATATACACCATATTGGCATATAATATGTGACATGCTTTACCCGTTCCGTACATCGGACTAGAATAAGGAGCGCCAGCACAGTCGATATCTGATTTCGTAACCTATGAAACCCATTTAAATTAAAAATTTTATTAATTAAGTGATTTCTTTACTTATGGAGTTGTAAAAACATGAAAAACCATTTTACACGCTTTACAAGGAAATTAATGGGGTCATTGTGATGAAAATCTGGCAGCATAAAGGCTGTACTAGGACTCTTTCCCAAATAGTAAACCTATTAAAAACACTTCTATAATGACATACAACATATCTTAACTCCAAATAGATCCTTTTAACCCTCCAAACTTATAAAAAAAATCACAGAGCCTTAGGCTCAACTTAGACAACATTCTCATATGCAACATCAAGAGTTATCATACAAGCCATGTAAGAAATATAAAGCTTTTACATTAAATATAGTTTTTGTTACAAAATTGGCCCATGCTTACAAATTAAACTTAATCCCTCTAGAATCACAAGATCATTACTATTTATATTTACATCATCATCATTTTACAAAATGAAACAAAAAGTACCCTAGAAGGGTAGCCTTTGTGTTCTCCTATGGGGCAGAAGCTTTGACTCTAATCTGCTGCTCTGTTACTTACCCATCACAAACAGGCAATGTGCCAAGCTTTCACATATGATGTAATCATTTTATCTTTAATAAGACAGTTTAAGCATGCATTTATGCAATATGTGTCAATCGAATCATTTACTATCACACATATGTATACATTATGAATTTCACATAATTATGCAATTTGTTGCACATACATGCCTTTAAATGCATGAAAGCCATATTACGTACATAATCACAACATAATTACCTTTAACATAATTAAAATAAACCATATGTATAATGTGCTCATATATCATTTTAAAAAATACACATACTCAATTACACATTATAATGAGTATAATAACATACATTTTAAACCATAACCATTCATGTGCACCATTACCACGTGTTCGGGTTTCATGACCTATAAACACCAATACATCTATTTTATGCGTATTAAACTCCACATTTTACTACATTTATCATATTCATAGATTTGGCCTGTCATTATGTCATAATTATTAATATCACATATTAATGCATCATTTAAGTCATAATTACCATTATTTTATGTTTAACTTATGCCCATACTAAAAAGACAACTATCCAAGAATGGATAGCGAATATCGTTAGCCCAAAGGCCTTACACTTGAAAGTGCTTAAAACTTTCCACCCGAAGGTGCTCACACCTGAAAGTGCATAAGAATATTGTACCTGAAGGCACTCGTATTTGTAGATACTTAAACACATTAGCCTGTAAGCCTCGTACCTGAAGGTATGTAAAAACATTGGCTCAAAGGCCTAATGCTCCTCGACACTTAAACATTAACCTGTAGGTATCACACCCGAAGGTAAACATTACAGTTGCTAAATCTTAGTTGACCGGTCAACCTATCCAAACTAGGTTGTCAAATTGTATAGGCATAATTAAACTTATTAATTTATCACATCTTATTCATTTTTAACATATAAAATTATTTATGTGGTGCCCTCCACTCGATCTGTACACCAGACTCGAACGGGGGACGCGTGCAGGCAAAATGATATCTAGTTCTGTTATTTAAAATCACTTAAAATTTAAAAACTTTCATATAAGAAAACATTTCTTGATTTAAATATGAAATAAAATATTAAAAACCTTTTGTCACATAAATCGAGGTAAACATTAGGGTTATTGTATTAAAAAGTCGATAACAACTGTACTGGGACACTTTCCCAAATTTTACTTGTTTAGAAACACTTATATAATCTCAATACATCCATCTTTAACTCTAATGGGTCCTCCTGACCTTTTAAATCACAATAAAAACACAACAAACCTTAGGCTCTTTATAATTAACAATCTCACATGCAAACTCAATATTCATTACACAACATGCGAGAAATAGAAAGTAAAATCCATGGTTAAAATATTTAATACAAAAACATGCTGCAAAAAGCATATTAGACCTAATCCCTCCGGGATCACAAGAGCACATTGACTATATGACCATTACATTTACATCATCACTACTATTATAGAAAAGAATACAAAAATACCCATACAGGGGTTATCTTTGTGTCTCCTAAATATAGAAGCTTTGGCTCTAATCTATTACCCTGTTACCTACGCATCGCAAACAAGCAATGTGCTAATCTTTCACTTAGTGGTGTAATCACTTTAACTTGTAAAAAGGGTAGTTAAGCACGTCATATATGTACACATACCATTTTTAGATTTATAATTACAAACATGCATTTTTAGCGATTTATGTGTAACACAAATCATATTCGAGCTAATATCTCAAACATGCAATTTTTGGTGTTTGTATGCCAATATGTGTATGTCAAGCACAAACAATGCATTTTGATAGCATAAATGCTAGCACATAATGTGAACATCAATTAACCACAATTTAAATTGATAATATGCATTACATATATAAAGTCATGATCTCTAAGTATCTAATATGCCAAAAATCACAAATATCATATAATAGTCATTTGTAGGTCATAAGGCACAGTAGATATCATACCATTTTCATAACATCTTGTAAAGTATGATATTGAACTCATATATCACAAAGAATAATGACATACTTATTTTTGGTTATAAATGCCATTATGCACACATAAGCCCATATGTGCACATCACAACTGTCCATGTTAATGTTTTGAGTTGTATACACATATAATCACCAATAATAGTCATACAAATAATAATAAACACTTTTAGATAACTTAAGGCCAATTTTGAGTCATTAGGCCTCATTATGTTCGCATATCACCTATTAATGCTTGGCCACCAATATACTTTTTTCACATAATCAACTACGACTCTCTTTATGCTTAGCCACTAATATACTATTTTCAAATCCTAATACATCTTAATACTACTAGGATATATAGCATGTGGTGTATTGTGCACTTTTTGTCGAATCTACTATCTTAGATCTTCACTATCTGGCATATAAAGGCACTTATGATAGTACAAATAACTATCCTCCTTAATCACAAACTTGGTAGACTTCCCCTCTTAGATCATACTCATGATACTCTAAAACTTATAATCATCCTTTTATGAATACTTCACTACCTACATCAATCTTGGCTTGACTTGCAGCTCAGCTAACAAACCACTGTCATTTTGCAGCTTTAAATTGTCATGCATCACCTTCAAAGCTGACATAAACTTCCTACTCAAGGCATTTGCAACCACATTAGCTTTCCTAAGATGGTAGCTAATAAGGCAATCATAATACTTGATCAACTCCATCCATCTTCTTTGCCTTAAGTTTAATTCTTTCTATGTCGACATATACTTCATACTCTTATGGTTAGTGAAAACATAGCACTTTTCCCTATAAAGATAATGCCTCCATATCTTTAAAGCAAACATAATGCCTACAAGCTCTAAGTCATGTGTCTAGTAATTTTTCTCATGAGATTTTAATTATCGTAAAGCATAAGCAATAACTTTGCCATCTTGTATGAGTACACATCCCAACCTGTTCATTGAGGCATAATGTATTTGGTGAACTCTTTTTCTAACACTACCTAAACCAAAATTAGAGCCTTGGTCAACAAACTCTTAAGCTTATCAAAACTCTCCTGATATTTACTATCCTACTCAAACTTCACATCCTTCCTCAAAAGATGTGTCATAGGGGTTGCTATCAAGGAAAACCTGTTGACAAACCTTCTATAATATCTAGCCAAACCTAATAAACTCTTGATCTTAGTTGTATTCCAAGGTGGTTTCCACTCCATTACAGCTTGAATCTTGCAAGGATCAACCCTTATGCCTTCTATCAATGCTATATACCCCAAAAATGACACTTCCTCTAGCCAAAACTCACACTTGTTGAGCTTAGCATAGAGCTTCTCATCCCTCAAGATCTATAAAACTATTCATAGATGCTTCTCATGCTTTTCTTAATCCTTAGAATATATAAGAATGTCATCGATGAAGACTAATACAAACTGATCCAAAAATAGCTTGAAGATCTAATTCATGAGATCTATGAATTATGCTGGTGCATTAGTTAACCCAAAAGGCATTACTAGGAATTCATAGTGACCATATCAAATTGTAAAAAGTCATCTTGTGTATATCCACCTTTTCAACTCTCAGCTGGTAATACCTAAATCTAAGATCAATCTTAGAGAAGACACCTACCCCTCTAAGCTAATAAAAAAGATCATTGATCCATGGTAATGGATATTTGTTCTTGATGGTGACTTTGTTCAACTGCCTGTAATCTATATAAAGTCTCAAAGAACTATCCTTCTACTTGACAAATAAAACATTTGCTCCCTATGGTGAAACACTTAATCTAATGAAACCTTTGTTAAGAAGATCTTGCATCTATATCTTTAACACTTTTAGCTTTGTAGGAGCCATCCTATATGTAGCTATAAAAACTGGCACTATATCTGACATTACCTTAATTACAAATCTTAACTCCCATTCTAGTGGCAAACCAGGTATTTCATATGGGAAAACATCCTCAAACTTAGCCATAATAGGAATCTAACTTTCTTCTAATACTTCCTTTTTATTGTCAACCACATATGCAACGTAGGCTTGATAACCCATCCACATCATGCTTCTAACCATAGCTGTTGATACTATATTAGAATTGCAATATGATCTTTCACCTATCACTATCACTTCTGACCATCACTAGCTTGTAACGTGATCCTCTTCCCCTTGCAATCCACTATGACATGATACTTAGGCAACCAATCCATGCCTAAGATAAGATTAGACTCATTTAATGTTAATTCAATAAGATCTACGAAGAAAACATGTCGTTATACAGACAAAGGATAGTTTTTGTATTTTTTGTTCACTATGATGTGTTGTCATATAAGATTGCTAACCATTATATCAAAACCAAGGTCATCTAACTCTAAACCTTGATCTATAATACATACTATATAGATATATGAATACATAGACCTCAGGTCTATCAGTGCTAAAACAAGAAAATCAAAGAAATGGAAAATACCCGCTATAACATCTATGGTGTCTACCTCTTCTCTAGCCTGTATGACATATTGTGTAGCTGGAGCTCTGCTCTTTGACTTGTCCTTTTGACTAGCCCTAACTCTTCTCTCAATGTCTCTTTTGTCCCTTATATGTGATGACTTTAGTGGCCTCACTAGACAATCTCTTTGAAAATGCTCTTTGGAGCCATAACCCTAGCAAACTCCTAGTATAGTTTTCCAGTAGACACCTAGGTATTTCTTATGATAATTCTTACAGCTGATATCAAAACACTACCAGCCATAGATTTAGACGCACCTGAGGACTGAGTCTATACTTTAGAACCTTAACTTAACCTCTTAGATTGATATGATTTCTTACCCTACTAATGCTTAGATTAACCCCCTTTCTATTTCTTATCAGTTGTATAACTAGAACTGCCCTATCCCTAGCCAAAGGACCTCTTCTTGAAGCTATCTCTCTTTTATCTTTGCTGATGTACCATTTCTATGGAATGACAAGTTGTTATTAAGGCTAAAAAATCCCTGATCTTCATTAGAGCAACCAGTTACATAATGTTTAGATTCAACACCACCCTTTCAAACTTCTTACAGTGATCTTCCTTCATAGCCACCACTGCCTTAGCATATCTGCTCAAGCGAGCAAACTCTTTCTCATACTTAGATATAGACATATGCTTTTACTTTAGATCTATAAACTCTTAGTACTTTTAATCCAAGTAATGCTCAGTTATGTACTTGTTCTTGAATTATTTATGGAAGAACTCCCATGTAAGATCATCAAATGTCTTATGCTCTATAATAGCCTCCCACTACTTCAAAGCATCCTCCGATAGCATAGAAGTAATACACACTATATACTCCTCTTGAGGACACTTCAACTATTGCATAATCTTGAGCATATGATAAAGCTGATACTTGACTTTATTTGACTCATTCAGCTCCTCACCTTTGATATACCTAGCCCCATTTTTCAATAATCATTCTATGTATGCTTTTTGAAAAGCCTACTGCTCTTGAGGTACTGGAGGTGGAGCTATGTGTACTGTAGCAATAGTAGCCATTGTTGCCTACCTAACAGACTCTAAAATCATCTCTAGCCAAGCTAGCTAACCATTTGTAGCATGTCCTGTATCATTAGAGGTCACATACTCTAGTTGTGACCCTCCTTGCCTAATAGTCATAGAAGCAAGGATCTTAATTTCTTCCTCTTCAGTTCAGGTAGTACTACATCCGTATCTGTAGGTAAGAGAAATAGATTATGAACCCCATATGTAAAATGTTATGATGTTAATATACTATAGTGTTCTTATGTAACCCATTGGTTTAAAGGAAAGCCTAAATCGGAGCTCTGATACCACTAAAGTGTGATGCCCTCTAACCGTTCCATACACCGGACTTGAATAGGGAGCAGCAGTATAGCTGATATCTGATTCTACTACCTATAAAAACCCAATTAAATTAAAAATTTTATTAATTAAAACATTTCTTGAACTTCAGGAGTTGTAAAAACACTAAAAACCATTTGGCATGCTTTACAAGGCAAGTAATAGAGTTATTGTGTCAAAAATTTGACAGTATAATAGTTGTACTGGGACACTTTCCCAAATAGTAAACCTATTGAAAACACTTCTATAATGACATACAACACATCTCAACTCCAAATGGGTCCTCTTGACCCTCTGAACTTATTAGAAAAAAATCACAGAGTCTCAGGCTCAACTCAGATAGCATTATCATATGCAACATCAAGAGTTATCATACAAGTCATGTAAGAAATATAAAGCTTTTACATTAAATATAGTTTAATTACAAAACTAACCCATTTTTACAGATTAGGCCCAATCCCTCTGAATCATAAGAGCATCATTATCTATATTTACATCATCATCATTTTACAAAATGAAATAAAAAGTACCCTAGAAGGGCAGCTTTTGTGTTCTCCGATGAGGCAGAAGCTTTGACTCTAATCTATTGCTTTATTACCTATGCATCACAAATAGGTAATGCAATGAGCTTTTGCTTAGTGGTGTAATCACTTTATCTTATATAAGATAATTTTAGCATGCATTTATGCAATATGTGTTAAGGTAATCATTTACTATCACACATATGTTTGCATTTTGAATTTCATGTAATTATGCAATTTGTTGCACATACTTGCCTTTAAATGCACGAAAGCCACATTATGTCCATAATCACAATATAATTACCTTTAATATAATTAAAATAAACCATATGCATAATGTGCTCATATGTCATTTAAAAATATATACATACTTAATTACACTTTGTAGCAAGTATAATAACATGCATTTTGAACCATAACCATTCATGTGCAGTATTACCACATATTTGGGTTTTGTGACCCTATAAACACCAATATATCTATTTTATGTGTATCAAACTCTATATTTTACTACATTTATCATATTTATAGATTTGACCCATTTTTATGTCATAGTTATTAATATCACATATTAACACATCATTCAAGTCACAATTATGATTATTTTACATTTAATTTATGCCTATAATAAAAAGACAACTATCTAAGGCTGGATAGTGGATATCATTAGCCCGAAGTCCTCACACCTAAAAGTGCTTAAAACATTGCACCTAAAGGCACTCATAATGGAAAGTGTACAAGAGCATTGTACCCAAAGGCACTCGTATTCATAGATACTTAAACATATTGGCCTATAAGCCTCATACCCAAAGGTACATAAAAACATCAGCTTAAAGTCCTTATGCCCATCGACTCTTAAACATTGACTCGTAAGTCTCCTACCTAAAGGTAAACATTGCAACTACTAAATCCTAGTTAACTAGTCAAACTATCCAAACTAGGTTGTCAAATTGTATAGGCATTATTAAACTTGTTGATTTATCACGTCTTATTCATTTTTAATATATAACATTATTTATATCTCGACTTGCATAAACTGATCACATTGGCTATTTTGCACCTCAACAAGGTCTAAAACCTCATGCTAAGTAGCATATGTCATATCATACATAGCATGGCTAATGTAGACTCTAATGCATTATAATTATGTAACACACACACATTCTAGTTCTCATATGTGCACATTCATAATGACATTTAAGCACAAAACACACTATTCAAGTCATTCACGTACATGAGTCCCAAATTGCCCATTCAACTCACTAACCATGAAATTTCGGCCTCTAATATGTAAGGTCATAATTTCACATGCTTAACTCATTTTAATTATCTTACAACGTGTATGGTTGCTCAAGTCATATAATTTAATATGAATACATTATTTATGGTTATACATGTATTAACATGACTTAAAGGTTCATTTTAGCCATGATGTTTTATATAGGTGCATATCATCATCGATTAACCATTCGGCCACTTATTCTTACCACTAACACTCATTCATGCCACATAAATGCACATATTATCATCCATTAATAATACACACACTTGTGTACATTAATTGCATACAACATCCTAAAATGCACAATTAATGACATAATGCATACATGTCCTAATTGCACCATAAATATGCATTGCACATACATAATAAGCTTTAGGCTAGTACATTACATGCGTTCATCATCCACTAATATCATTGATACCAAATTTGCATTTAATACACATCAAACACATTAAATGCCATATTAATGTCTTAATGCCATAATGAAAATCACATCATTTGATTTAATTTAAGGTGATTACACATATCAAGATAGGTCATCTGGGATGCCTGATACTCTCTTTGGCCTTTTCCTTGCCTCGAGAAGCTTGGTTCATGTTTTTGCTTACAAATTCAAATAGGTATGATTTTTCAAAAATCATTTCAAATCATGGAAAATGCTAAAAATCAAAACAAGCCTTTATATACTCTTTTGGGCACCCAAAAAAGCTACGAAAAATATTAAAATCGAAAGAAAATTATCTAATTATTGAATGTGGACTATTCACCTTAAGAAGGAAATCGCGATTTCTCTTGAGATACTCTGCTAAATTCGGGTTTCTTAGTGTCTACGAGTTTTGTTTGGGATGCTTTACCCTTCAAGACATGTTTTTGATGGTGGGTGAGACTGTGTGAAGAAAGAAAAGGAGGAGAGGGGAAATAAATGGTGTTTCAACCAAGATAGAGGATTTGGATGGAAATGAGTGGAATTGGAGGGAAATAGGTATTTATAATTTTAAAAATTAATTTTCCCAAATTTTCATAAAATTTTTATCCCCTTTTGGAAAATTGGATTTCTCTCATTTTTATCCCTAAAATTAGATAAATTCCTCCTTTAATTTCTCTTAAAATCTCAAGCCCGAAAAACGAAGGAAACCCAAAAAATTACTATATTTTCTTTCCCAAAAATTAAGTAAAAATACTTCCCGATATCTAAAAATTCTGATTCCAAAGCCAATGGACTATTAGAATATTTAAGTATCAGGTTGTAACATTTCATATTATTTTGAGTAACTTTTAATTTATTTTATGTTTTAACTTTACCTATGGCACTATTTATAGGATACTT
>CANXYI011394475.1:0-11674 GCA_948208565.1 Hura crepitans | reverse complement strand
TTAGCTTAAATGTAAGTGGGAGATTGTTAGATATATGCCTTAAAGCTTATCTAATAGGGTTATATTCATATGCTTAAACCTTGTGAATTAATGTAAAAGGCATTTCTCTTTATATGATAATACTTTTATATATTACTAATAATTGTTTGCAATATCTTAAACTATGTTATAAAGTCCCCAGTATAAAATCATAGTGTAGAGGAAATCATGAAGTGTTCATGATATGAGATTCTTATTGCATACAAATGTGATGTACCTAAATATCCCTGATCATAGTATTAACAAGATGGGACATTATTAAAATAGATAGATCAGCATATTTTATACTTTTTGGTTGGATTAAGCAGTAGTTCTCACAAGCCGTAAGCATATAGATGCTTTGAGATAATATTTGGATGATTACTTGGTAAGTAAGCAAATCAAAAACCCACCATGAGATCTTCATATGGATATTCAATCTATGTCAGTGAAAGTATCTCATTATATCAAATGGAGCAAGTATCCTTGGACTTGAGATCACTAACTATCTTAAATATGGAGTGACATACTTTGACTCTAAAGCTTTTAATATGAACAAAAAGCAAAAATAGCATGTTGTTTGGCTATGCCTTGAAATATTTGAAGATAAGGTAGTAATCAACAATGGATTTACCACTCCTGATTATAGTAGGGAGTTTATCACACAGTTCTGATGAGTAATCTTTATTCGAGAATCTTTGGACAAAGTAAAATGCCATGTGTGAATAGGATTCACGAAAGGCATTTTTGGAATAAAGGTGAAATTATTAAAACAATATATCTAGGGCTTAATTAGACATACTTAGCTAAGCTATGAGTTGACACAAATCTATACTTAAAATTAGATGAGTTAAAAGATGGTGAAAGGAGTTTACTACACTGTAATTGTATATTGAAGGGTTAAGTCAAACCATTGACTTTTTAAAACTTAGGCAGTCATGATGTATAGCTAGATGCCTCTCTTCACTTATACATGAGTGATATATCAGTTGATGAATTGATATTGATTCAATTAGATTGAATCTATAGAGTTCTAATTAGACTAGGACTCTGATTCACTATATACTTTTGAGCTGTTCTAGAAACCCATATGGTCACACACATAAAAGGAGTTTGAGGAAGATTCAATGAGAATGAATGTTCTAATGATGTGAGATATCATTAGAAGATGAATTAAGAACAAGAAATAATCAAATGGGCTTTGGGCCCACTTGCAAATGAGAAGTCCACAAAATGACGGTTTTTGGAAAATCAGGGTTTTCAGATTTTAGCCTTATTAAGCCTAAATTTTAATTGTTCTTGCACTTGATTTTCTATGGGCTTATAAAAAGTTTAATACAACCTAAATCATAGTAATTATTAATCTAAAATGGGGCTAAAGAAGATTGCATATAAGCCTATTAAAAGGCTTATGAGCATAAGTTTGAATAGGGCCCAATGTGTAGGTCCAATTTGTTTTGACTTAGGGCTGATTTTATGTGTCAAAATTTGACCAAAAAGGGTTTATTTAAAGTATAAATAACCCTTATAGCTATAGCCACCATATGCACATTTTTTGTAGCTGAAATTGCAGCATAGAATAATTAGAAACACATAAATTTCTTCTTCTTCCTTCATCCGCTTGAAAATCCTACTAACACCTAGAATCTTAAGTTGTTGTCTTCTAAGAACTTCTTGTATAGATTACCTTAGAGGTGTTCCCAACTAAGGATCACTATGGTTTACGTCAACTCGATGAGAAGAGCAAAAGAAAAGGAAAGCTACATATAGGAATCTCGTAGAGAATTTACCAAAAATTCTTATTTTGTGATTTCCTTTAATATATTTTTTTGTTTTTTAATTTTTTGATATTCTAACCTTTGTTGGGGTTCCATGAATGTTTTATTTCCACATGCATGAGTTCATGGACCAATAGAAGTTCCACTTGTTGGGCTAATGTACAACAGGGTTCCACGATCTAAATAAAATGAAAAAGATCCCAATAAAGGGTTGAATAAAAAATTATAAGCCATGAGTTTTCTATAGTCCGAAGGTAAAAACATTTACCTTGAGGACATCAGTTTAAAGCAAGAAAACACTAGGCCTGATAAGTTTAAAATGCTAGATTTAGGTAAGTTTAATGGTAGTTCTTATTCGAGGACTCATTTAAAGCAATATGTGGTAGCCATATGGTTTACTCAACTCTTAGAAGCTTAAATAGTGAACTTTTTCAACATGTCCCTAATGGGACAAGCCTTAAACTAGTACAACAACTTAAAATAGAAGGTAAAAATGAATTAGGAAGATTTAGCTTGTGTCTTAAATAGTAATACATAAATAATGTAACTTTTGAGGTAACCTTCAAAGATTTGGAACTGGTACACAAAAAAAACCCAACGAGTCCTTTTTGGGTTACTTAAATAGATGGAGAGCCAACTTGTTAAAAATGAAAAACAAACTTGAGGACATTGACCAGATAATATGTTTATTAGGAATGCCAATAATTAAATTAATGCTAGGCTTTCTACTAAAGGCATCACTATAAGGAATCAACTCAAAGGCATAGCCATTAATGTGGAAATAGTCTTTTAAAATAAAGGTTTTATGAGGAATAGTAAAGTTGCCTACCAAAACAATAATTCTAGCTAAGTCACAAAAGTCAACACAGTTAGAACTTGTTGGTTTTCAAAATTAGGCAAACCTTTATCTTAGTGCTTGAACAAACTCATAGAAGAAGGAAAACTACAGCCATTAATGGCTATGCCTTAGATTGATCCTCTATTATCTAATCATAGATTTGATCTATATTGTGATTATCACTAAATAATTAGCCATTTGACCAACAAGTGCACCACTCTCAGTCACGTTATTCAAGAGCTCATTAATCATAGATTTGATATATATTATGCTTATCACTAAATGATGGGCCATCTTACTAACAAGTGCACCACTCTCTATCATCCTATTCAAAATCCCACTGATGCTAAGCAAATACCTAATCTAGAAGACTAAAGCTCTACTAATTAATCTTGTTAATTTTGAGCTTTTCTAATCTTTTCAATTACTTTTCTAGAATAAATAAGGTTATGAATTTACTTACAGATATTTGCACTAATAATTTTACCCTTAATGTAAAAAGGAGAAAAATTTCAAGAATCACATTTTGCAAAACATATCAACTTTAGATGGATCAATGATTAGAATAATGAACAACATTAGTCATCATTAAGAGTCATGCACATCATGAAGCATCACTACAACTCATGTATAACATATGGAATCACTAGAAGTCATGCACAACAATAGGCATCACTTAGAATTATGCACTATGACACCCCTTACCCAATCTGAATGCCAACCGATCATCGAGCCCAACTATGGTGTGCAAGCATATCGAGATATCTAAACTCATCTACCTATTTGCTTGTTATAAATTATTATCATTCTAAAGCATTATGTGCTAAAATAAGGGTATTTAATAACCTTTTTAAATAATGTTACTTATTTAAAATTAGGAATCCTCGTGCTAAAAATCTAGTAACGTAGTGGCTGTACTGAACACTATCCCAAATTTTAAATAGTAACCTGCACATGAAAATACACTTCTATATCTCAATCACACACTTCCACCAACTCAATGTGATCTAATGATCACTCCACAACACACAAACACAACATATGATATCTCAACCTCAGGAAGAAATATCATACAACATAGCATGCAATATTATAATTTAATAAAGCATATACATGTTAAAACCAAAAAGAATGTTTAAGTTATAATTTAGTTTACAAAATGAATACAATTTAGGCCCGTTCCCTTTACGTATACATTTATGTGCACCTATACATTATATCTATTACATAAATAAAAGCTTTACCAAAATAAAGCCTTCTCTTTAATATCTTGATGTCATGAGGCTTCTGATATCAAAACATCTTCATACCTACACATCATAAACAAATGACATGCTAAGCATATTGCTTAGTGGTGTAATCAAAATAATATATGCTAATATCATTTTTAACGTGCCATAATTATATGCCAACAATTAACATGCATAATCATCCAATATATTAAATCATATGTATCAAAAGAAGATTTTTTGAATTTAGGATTAATCATGACACATACCATGCATACCTAACTTCATGTCATACAAACATAGCAAAAATATATATAAGATCATTCATTCACACCATACACAGTTTTATTGATTGTTTTAAACCATAATATGCATAATATTTATTTGTGTTGTTTTCCATCTTTAATTTACTTTTCCCTATAGGGATAACCCCAGACCTATGCATAACAGGATCATAACTTGTGTAATGGCCTACATGTTAGAACTAACGAGTGCTACACTGGCATAGTATAGTGTCAAACACGACTTATGTGGCTGTACCCACATGTTTTATATATAGTAGCCCTTATGAAACTTTATCGATGGTTGCATCCACTAGATCCAAAGATCAAAAGACATATGTCCATAAGTAGACTGCAAGTGTACCTTTGGACCTAATCTAAGCACCGAAGTTCCCAAGCAGCTGCCATATCATCTAACTAATCGATCAACCTATCCATTTCCTAGGTTGTAGCACCTCATTGGCAAAAAACCATTTAGTTTCACCTCATTAAATAAACTTACATAACATTTAATATGCATATTTTAGCCATTGAATGACTAAAACTACTTAACTTTATTAAAAACAATATTTTGAGTCGTTATGGTGATTTTCCAAGTTATTATGCCATATTCATAATAATCACGCTTTTCCATCTTATATATGGATTTTTAGCATGTTTTATCATAAACACATTCAATTAAGGTCATAAAATCCATTTAGGTTATTTAATAACTTTATTGTCATTATTTCTCAAATTATGGCATAATATGCTCTTAAGAGCTCTTTTAGGTAATTTTAAGGTTTAAGACACTTTTAGGTCCTAAACTTTATTTCTTTCATGTCTTGCATCATATTCATATTTGAATGTATATATTAAAGCATACACACACCAAATCTTTCACAATTCATAACATATCATGTATATGACCTATTATAAGCCATTTGGCCATACATAGTTATTTAGGCCTTATAGGTTTTCCTATAACTCATTCTTAATAAACCTTTCATGTGTTATTTATCACATTACATGGTTATGTACACATGAAAATATGCATGATATTTCATTTTCACACATTATTTCAACTAATAAAATGACATTCTTTAATTATGCTTATGTAACTACATTTAGACTTAGTTAAGCATGAAAGAAAGTAAATCATGCTATGGCACTACACCATTGGGCCCACGTTTATAAAATGGCTATAAAATGCACATGCCATACATACATCATGCCACCATAATTATTATACCAAATATCATATGACTAGCTCACATAATGCATAAAAAGGCCACTTTTTTCACATAATATGTGTATACACCCATCAAAATGCACATTTTTCACATTGTACATCTCTAATGCATTATCTAACATTTATTCACTCATATAAGTGTTAAATATGAGGATTAAACACAATTTATGCTCATTAAATCCTAATTGCTCAATTTAGCTACTTATGCCTCATTATGCCACGTATTAAGCTCTCATTAACACATAAATCACATTTGACACTTCCATTTGATTTCAATCCATTCCAATCATTCAAATCATCTTATTACACTTGTTACATGCCATATTACACAATTAACACATGGCATTAATGTTAACATACACAAATAAGCATTCAAAGCATAAGTGACATAATATGAGCATTTAAGTGTTTTAAGTGAAAATGCCCATTTTTTTCAATTACACATACTGAGGCAATTAATGAGGTTCCCAAATATCTGTCTACACCTTGGCTTTGCCGTTGTCGTGATTCGATTCAAATTTTTTTAACAAAAATCGAACAAAACTTTAAAAATCCACAATAAATCAACCATAGCTCTAAAAATTAATCCAAGGCCATTTATCAACTCTTGGACACCTCTAGTATCTAGGAAAAATAATGGAAGTCAGAAAAGCTTACCCAAAAATTTTGTGGTTATTGTTCATAAGGTTGTAAAACTGTGAAAACCAAGCACTAATTTCAAAAATTTTTTGATTCCTAGATGACTTTTAAGGCATGGAGGCTCTATAGTTCAATTTTGGTGTAGAGATTTTGGCTCTAAGGGGATGAATGAAGAAAAAAATTGAGAGAAATAGAGGGAAAGTGTCGGCTGAAATTTTTGGAGAGGGAGATGAATAGTGATTTTGACTATTTAGTTCAAAATCATCTATTTATACCCTTTCTAAAAAATACACTATTTAGCATATTTTCCCCCAATTTTTGTTCTCTTCCTAAGCTAATTAAATTGTCATTTTTGCAGCAATAATCCACTTTAATTATCCCCTAAAAGCCTCAAAAAATTAGGGCTTAAAAACACTTAAAAACCAATTAATTTTGTTATTTTTATGTTGCCCGATTTCTCAAAAAATTACTTCACGATGTCAAAAAATTCTAACTTCTGCACCATTAGACTCATTGGAATTTTTAAGTATCAAGTTATATAATTTTTGTAATTTTCTAAGCAATTTTGAAATTAATTTATAGTTTAACTTTGCCATGGTCACTATTCCCAAGATACTATCATAAAAACTTTCTTAGCATTTTTAACCATTCTAATGACCTCATATTGATATCAAACTTTACCCAAAATTATTTTTTGATTAATACTTTTATCCGGTGTCTTCAGTGTGTCCTGAGTCTTGGGAATATTATTCAACTCGGGAAAGTACTATTCATAATTATCGGGATTTTTCAGGCATTATATTTCTTCCTCTCTTAAAGAAATGTCATCTTCAACATTAGAATATTACTTGGTTCAAAGAATTCTGGATATTGCTCCATCATTTAAGCTTCCATCTTCTAGGATACTGCTTCTATCTCGTGGTGTTTTTTGAGAACCTTTACTAAGGGTACTATCTTGTTCCTCAGTTCCTTCTCTGCTCTGTCAATAATCCTCACTAGTTCTTCTTCATAAGATAAGTTAGGATTAACTTCTACATTCAATTGTTAACACATGCATAGGATCCAACCTATATCTTATGAGCATGGAAATATGAAAAATGTCATAGATCTACTGAAGTTTTAGAGGTAAAGCTAGCCTATAGGTTATTGGCCCCACATGTTCTGTGATCTCGTATGGCCCAATAAACCTGGGACTTAACTTCCCTTTCTTCATAAAATGCATAACCTTTTTAAGGTGAAACCTTAAGGAAAACCTTATCTCCCACTTCATATTCCACCTCTTTCCTCTTTAGATCTGTATATGACTTCTATCTATCAGAAGCTGCTTTCAACCACTCTCTGATGATCTTTACCTTTTCTTTCACATCTTGTATCAAGTTTGGCCCTATGAGCTTAGTTTCACTAAGCTCATTCTAACATAAGGGCACTCTGCACTTTCTTCCATATAAGGCTTCATAAAGAGCCATGCCAAGATTCGCTTGATAACTGTTATTATAAATGAACTCAATTAAGGACAAATATGGGTCCTAGCTTCGCTTTAACTCCAATGCACAACCCCTTAACATATCTTTAAGAATTTAAATAACTCTCTCAAAATTTTCTTCAGCCTATGGATGGAATGCTATACTGAAGTTCAATTGAGTACACGAGATATTATGAAGTTTCTTATAAAATCTCAATGTGAACCTTAGATCCTGATCTGATATAATTGAAGATGGCACTGCATACAACCTGACTATCTCCTTTACATATAGCTCTACTAGCTTCTTTAAAGATTAGTCTATTCTCACCAGTATAAAATGACCTGTCTTAGTTAAATGATCCACAATTACCTAAACTAAGTCACACTTACTCCTCATCATAGGTAGCGCAACCACAGAGTCTATAGTCACTCTATCTCATTTCTATTCTAGAATTGCTATAGGATGAAGCAATCCAGAAGGAACCTAGAGCTCTGCCTTTACTTGTGGACAAGTAAGACACCTTGTCACATACTCAGACACATCTCTCTTTATGCCTAGCCACTAATATGAAAGCTTTAAATCTTGATACATCTTGGTGTTACTAGGATACATTGCATAAGGAGCACTTTAAGCTTCTTGCAGAATCGTTTTCTTCAACTCTTCCACATTTAGCACACAAATTCTATCATGATGGAATAAACATCCATCTCCCTTAATCTCATACTCTATTGGCTTCCCCTCTTAGATAGCACTTATATCATTTATCAGCCTTTAATAATCTCTTTAACAATCCTTCACTTACTATAACAAACTCGGCTTGACTTGTATTTCAACTAATAAGGCATTATCACATGCGAGCTATAATCTGACATTAATAGCTCTCATGGCTGTCGTGAACTTCTTGCTAAGTGTATTGGCCACTACATTAGCCTTCCCTGGATGGTAATCAATTAAGCAGTCATAATCTTTAATTAATTCCATCCACCTTTTTTTATCTTTAGTTTAACTCTTTCTGTGTAGGAAAATACTTAAAACTCTTATGATTTGTGTAGATGTAGCACTTCTCCCTATATATATAATGTCTCTAAATCTTTAAAGCAAACACAATGGCTACAAGCTCTAAATCATAAGTAGGGTAATTATTCTCGTGTGGCTTCAATTGTCTCAAAGGATAGGCAATAACCTTGCTATCTTGCATCAGAACACACCCTAACCTATTGTGAGATGCACCGCTGAATATAGTGAAGTCCTTCCCCAAAACTAGCTACACAAGAATTGAAGCCTTTGTCAATATAGCCTTAAGCTTCTCAAAAGTCTTCTGACACTTGTCATCCTAAACAAACTAGGCATCCTTCCTTAATAACTATGTCATAAGGGTAGCTATCAAAGAAAACCCCTTGACAAACTGTCTGTAGTACCCTGCTAACCCTAGGAAACTCCTAATCTCTATGGTGTTCCTAGGTGGCTTCCACTCCATCACTGCCTTTATCTTGCTAGGGTTAACTCTAATACCTTTAGCTGATGCTATGTGTACTAAGAAAAAGACTTCACTCAACCAAAACTCACACTTACTGAGCTTGGCATATAGCTTTTCTTCTCTCAGAATTTGAAGAATTGTTCTCAAGGGTTGTTTATGCTCTTCCTTGTTCTTCGAGTAAACTAGAATATCATTTATAAACACTACCACAAACTGATCAAGGTAAGGTCTAAAGACTCTATTCATTAAGTCCATGAATGCCACAAGAGCATTGGTAAGTCCAAACAGTATTACCAAGAACTCGTAATGACCATACATCATCCTATAAGCAATCTTTGCCACATCTAATTCCTTCACTCTCAACAGGTAGTATCTGGATCTCAAATCTATCTTAGAGAACACTCCAGCTCCTTTAAGTTGATCAAATAGATCATCAATTCATAGTAGAGGATACTTGTTCTTGATGGTCACTTTATTCAACTGTCGGTAGTCAACACATAACCAAAGTGAACCATCATTCTTCTTAACAAACAGAACTAGTGCTCCTCGTGGTGAAACACTCGATCTAATAAAACCCTTATCCAGTAACTCTTACAACTAAAGCTTCAACTCTTTCAATTCAATTGTTGCCATACGATAAGGCACTATAGACACTGGAGTAGTACCAAGCAATAGCTTAATATTGAACTCAAGTTCTCTTTTTAGTGGCAAACACAATAATTCTTCCCAAAAAAATCAACAAACTTAGCCAAAAATGGTATACTACTCACGTCTGGTTCTTCTATTTTGGTGTCAAACATATGAGCAAGATATGCTTGACAACCTTTCCTTATCAACCACCTAGCAGTGACTGTGGATATCACATTAGACAAGAAATTGAATCTCTCTCCAATGATTGTGATTTTAGACTTATCATTAGTATGAAGGGTTAATCTCTTATGCTTAAAATTGCTTGATATTTAGACAACCAGTCTATTCCTAATATCAAGTTGAATTTATCAAAAGGTAACTCTATCAGATCAGCAAGAAACTAATGATATTGTATTCTTATTAGCAATATTTATAAATTCTACCAACTACCACATATTGGCCTATGGGGTTGCTAACCATGATTTCTAGGTTAAGTGGTTCTGAAACTAACCCCCAATCTCGTGCTCATGATATGTATACATATGAGTGTGTAGACCCCAAATCTATCAATGCTAAAATAGAAGAGTTAAAGAGGTGAAAAGTACTAGCTATGATAGCTGGCTCATCTGCATCCTCCTGAGCTTTAGTGGCATATTGTCGAGTAAGTGCTCTCTACTAATGTTGGGACTTTGATCTGTCTCTCTGAGTTCCCTTTTTTTCTCTCCTTAGCCACTTCTTTGACCATTAGTCTATGCAAGTGCTAATCTTTGGTCCACAATCATTCCCTTACGACAATATCTATGAAAATGACCTATCTGTCCATAAGTAAAGCACACTCCTAGCATATTCCTCCAACATTCTCCCCAACATATCTTAATATAAGTCTGACACTGAGGAGCTAGACTTTTCTTGCTCACTAACCCTGGTGTAAATGTAGCCTTAGATTAAAGTTGTCCTACTTTCCCTTTATAACTCTAAGTTAGTTTCTATGACTGGCTCAGCTTTTGAGACTGTTGAGTGAAACCAAACCGAAATCCCTTATACTTCTTGCCTGATGGTGGAGCTACATTGGATGCTCCCTAACCAGCTATCCGTTTCTTTTGATAAAACTCTTTCTTCTCCTTGTAAACCCCCTCAGCAAATTTGCATGCTAATATTAGATAAGAAAAATCCCTTCTCTTCATAGGCACAACCTGGGACTTAATGTCAACATATAGTCCCTTCTCAAACCTCATGCGCTTATCTGCCTCAGTGGTGATGGTATCCTTAGCATATTAGCTAAGTATGGTGAACTCCTTCTCATATTAACCAATGGTCTTTTAGTCCTATTTTAGATCTATAAACTACTGATGCTTCTTATCAAGGTAGTCCTCTATGATGTATTTTTTATGGAACACTTTCAAAAAGAACTATCGAGTCACTTTATCCTTAGCCTTGTACTCTATAAGATTCTCTCACCACTTTAAAGCTTTTTCCTGTAGAAGTAAAGAAGCATATATGACCTTCTCTACTAGTGTACACCTCATCTACTTTATAATCTTTTTAGTGCAATCAAGCTAATACTCTACCTTCCTAGGAGTCACTTCTCCTTTAACCTTGAAGTCTTCAGATCCCATTTTCTTCACTCTCTTTAGATGTGTCTTTTGGAGAGCCAATGGTACCTCAGGCTGTGGTGGTGGTGGAGTAGTAGCAGTAGCTTGCCTTAAAAGTTTCAACATCTTTTACAGGAACACTGGTAAAACCTATCTTATGGACTGCACATGTCTTACTATAATCACAAATGTAAACCCAACTCTTATTCCCTTAGGTGTAACCATAGTCGGAGTACAACTCTCGACTTTATCCTCGCTACCTTGTGCCAAAGCACCCAAATATCTCTAAGTACAAAAATAATTTGATAAGCCTCGACATCTAATAGTATGTGATGTAGACTCTAGACTCTAATGCACTCAAATGTTTCCTAGGAATGCCTAAACTGAAGCTCTGATACCACTAAACATGAAACCTTTTACTCAGGCTGAATGTCGATCGATCACCAAGCCTGACTAAGGTGTGCATGCATATTGAGATATCCAAACTCATCTACCTAT
>CANXYI011394423.1:0-12014 GCA_948208565.1 Hura crepitans | reverse complement strand
CACATGCATATTTAATCTCATTAAATCATACATATGTTATTTAATCACATTAAATATATGATCTAGCTATGGGCTTTTATGACATTGATTTCCTTAAGCCAAAGGAAACCAATTTAGGCTAGACACTACATAGTTAAGCATGTATTTCTTCATCCTAATCTAATCCTATGTAATCTAATTGCATCATATAAATCAAAAGACCTCACATTACGTGTGAGGAGAATTATATAAGAAAAGAAATATAATAGAGAAATAAGATAAAAGGTTGGAAAATGCAGGCTAAATTTAACCAAAGAAAAAGTTCATGTAATGTAGATGAATCCCATTAGTCTTTGTCCATAACTAGTCATCATGCCAAACATACACCCTTAACATGCATTTCCAATGCACATAATTAACTTGTAATTTTTGGATCCCACTTGGTTGAATTTAGTTTATTTTGCAACTCTTGCAAAATTAACATGCCATGTATGGTTAACTTTGTGAAATTTTAAATATGACAATTAATCTCATTAATCCATTTAATCAAATTAATTACATATTTAAATATCCTTTCCATTTTAGAAACCATTTCTAAAAAAGGAAAAATTTTCAATCCAATTAAAAATTATTTTTGGGATTCTCGAGTTATACATGCTTAAAAAAGTTTATTTTTTTTCAACTATTGGTTGAACCAATAATTAATTTGTAAATTTAATTATTTAATATAATTAATTAATTAAATTTGCATTAATTCTAGTAGCATATTCCAACAAAATCTTAGAATTATTTAATTTGAATTTTTTGAATTGCATTATGCCAAAAATCCAATTTCTAGTATTTTCGATAAATTAATTTGCATTGTTTTGTAAAATAATTGTTCCAAATGGTTTTGGACCAATTCCAGCAAGTATAAATATATAAAATTATATTTAATTACTAATAAAATTAATCTAAATTAATTAATCACATTAATCAACTTAAAATTAATTTGTTGATAACTACCGATAGCGAATACGGTATATGTTCATACGACTGTTATAAAATTATGAATCCAATTCACATGCAATCAATTTTAGGCATTCAAAATAGTTAAATTAACTTCATAATTATTCAATAATAATGAAAAAATAGGTCTATAATTGAAAGGAAGTAAAATAAAAATTTGGCACCAATAATAAAACCTTAATCAGTTTTATAGGAGCTGCCAACAACCAAAATTGTTTCAAATAATTATTTTAATTATCAAATAAAATCCAATTTTATTGATCAACTCAAGAATTACATTTCAATCTCTAAAAAACTTATAAAAAATAATTTGGGATTGTAAAATTACTAGAAATCATTCGAAAAATTTTGCCTTAATTAGCCGTTTTCTATAGTGAAAAATTAGCTTTAAAATTGTCTTTAATTTTTTTTAAAATATCAAATAAAATATAATTTTATTCAATAGCTCTATAATTAAATTTACAACCCTTAGAAACCTAGAAAAAATAATTTGGGCTGAAAACATTAAAAAATTAGACTAAAATTTTTTTCAACACTATTTGATAGATGCTATTAGAATACTATTTAATTAATTATTTTGATTATCAAATAAAATCAAAATTTATTGATCAGCAACATGTTAAAAATTTAGGATTTTATGAACTGAAAAATAAAATTTAGGACTAAAACTAGTTAAATAACTAATCGAACCAAATAGCAACATTCTAGTCGACTAGAACAACAAATTTTCACAATTTTGGTTCATTCAAGCATATAAAATTCCAGAATTCACAAAGCTAGAAACAAAATTATTCCAATTAGTTTTAATCTATATATAACCAATAGAAATGGAATAAAATCAAAAAAGCATATAAAAAACTAAAACCAAAAATTTAAAGCTTAACTACGGGATACCAATAAACTACGATAGTTTTTAACTTTTTGATAGAACCTGGCTCTGATACAATTGTTGATTTCCATAGACTTATACATAGTGGAAATAAAACATCCATGGAATCCCAATAATGGTTGGAATATTAAAAAATTGAAAAATAAAAATTTTATACTAGAGGAAATCAAAAAATAAGAATTTACCATAAATTCTCTATGCGATTCCTATATGTAGCTTTCCTTTTATTTTTTCTCTTCTCACCGGGTTGTCACAAACCACAATAATTTTTAGTTGGGAACACCTCCCAGGTAATCCATACAAGAAGTTCTTAGAAGAGAGCAACTTGAAAATCTAAGTGCTAATAGGATTTTCAAGTGAATGAAGGAAGAAAAATATGTGTTTTCAATTGTTCTAAACGGCGATTTCTGCTATAAAGAATGTGTGTGGTGGCTATAGCAATTAGGGGTATTTATATATTAAACAAATCCTTTCTAAGTCAGATTTTGACACTCAAAATCAGCTTTAAGTCAGAGCAGATTGGACCCATACATTGGGCCTTCTTCAATCTTATGCATATAAGCCTTTTTGATGGACTTATGTGCAATTTGCTTTGGCCCTACTTTTATTAATCCTATCTAGCATCAATAGGCCCCATTTTGGATTAATAATTACTTTAATTTAAGGCCTTTTATATATTTTAAAAGCCTATAAAAATCAAATGCAAGAATAATTAAAATTTGGACTTAACAAGGCCTAAGTCCGAAAACTTGAATTTTCAAAAAACCTTAATTTTCTAGAGTTCTCATTTGCAAGTGGTCCGCAAACCCATTTTCTTATTTCTTCTTCTTAGTTGATCTTCCAATGATATCTTACATCATTAGAACATTCAATCTCATTGAATCTTCTTTAAACTCTTTTTATGTGTGTGACCCTATGGGTTTCCAGAATAGCTCGGTAGTACACAATGAATTAAAGTTCTAGTCCAACTAGGTCTCTATAGATTCAATCTTATTAAAACAATATCAATTCACCAATTGATAGATCACTTATGTACAAGTCAAGAGAGGCATTTGGCCATGCATCATGACTACCAAAGTGTTGGAAAGTCAAGTGGTTTGACTTAACCCTTCCATATATTGTTATGGTGCAATAAACTCCTTTCACCATCTTTTACCTCATCTAGTTTTAAGTATAGACTTATGTCATCTCATAGCTTAACTAAGTATGTATAATTAAGCCCTGGACATATTGTTCTAATAATTTCACCTTTATTCCAAAAATGCCCTTTGTGAATCCCATTCATATATGGCATTTTACTTTGGCCAAATATTTTAGAATAAATATTACTCATCAGATTTGTGAGATAAACTCTATTATAATCTAGGATGGTGAATCCTTTGTTAATTACTACCCTATCTTCAAATATTTCATGCCATACCCAAGCACCTCGCTATGTATACTTCTTGTTCGAAGTAAAAGCTTTGAAGTCATAGTATGTCACTCTATATTTAAGATAGTTAATGATCACAAGTCTAATGATACTTACACCAATGATATGATGAGATACTTTCATTGATATAGATTAAGTATCCATGTGCAGATCTCATGGTGGGTTTTTGATGTACTTATTTCTTAAGTATGGAACATCCCGAAAATCTCGATTTTTGTGAATAGTATTTCTTGAGAGGAAATTTTTTTTTCAAAACTTGAGTCACACTAATTGGACCAACGGGAAGTATTAATCATAAAATAATTTTGGGCAAAGTTTGAAGCCACTCCGAAGTCATTTGGATGGTTAAAAACACTAAAGACGATTTTATGACAGTGTGCTATGAATAGCACTGTAACTAAATCTGAATTGTAAAATAAATTAATTTTTGCTCAAAATAATCTAGGATTGATACAACCTGATAATTAAAAATTTCAAATAGTCTAATGGCACTAGAATTGGAATTTTTAAACATCAGGAAGTATTTTTACTAAATTGGGCTAAGTTAATTAATTACATTTTTATCAATTTTTTAACATTTTTGAAACCAAATTTTTGTAAGGTTCAAGAATAATATTTCAAAATATTATTAGATTTTAAAAGGTGATGATTAAGGTTTCAATGGTGGAAAATGATTTTTAGAAGGGGTTTTTAAGGGAGATTAAATTTGGGCCTTTGATCAAAGTCTAACTAATCCTAGCCACACATGTTGAAGCATATAAAAGGGACTTTTTAAGGCTAAAAACACTATTCACTTTAGCCCTATTATTCCCCTTTTCTTTTTCCTAGCTAATGCCACCTTTGAGAGACCTTTCCACCATTTTTATATTATGGATTAAATGATTTTGAGGTGTTAAGAACTTGGGAAAGAGGTTTAATCAAAAGATTTGAAAGTTTGGAGGTAAGGGTGAATAGTACCTATTTTTTGTTTCGGGTATTTATATTCAGTTTTGATATTTTTCCTAGACTCTACGGGTGCCTAAGAATATATTTATATAGTTTTTTTTTAATTTTTAGAGCTATATTTGATTTATTACAAATTTTGTAAAATAAGCTTGCAATTGTGTATGTAGAAAAAGAGAAATCGGGTGGTTTGAAAGGCAAAGAAAAGGCATAATCATGTCATTTAGGTGTAATTTAGTTTTTAATTTGTGAATCCAAACTAATATATGATGAATAATTTGATTTGGATGGCATTTATAATGATATGGCTTTATGTAATAAATGTGAATGTGTAACTAATGCTTAGTGATCATGTGCATTATGTATGTTTGAGTATGTTGTGAAATTTGATGATGTGTGAATGAATGAGTGATGATAGGGTGTTGTTTTAGTGGTGGCCAAAACATATACCTTAAATAGGTTGTGTGTTTTTGGTTCATGCATGCTTTGATGTATGATGAAATGATGTATTATTGAGATAATTTATGTATGTATGATTTGTGTGAGGCTTATGGATTGTGATGGCCAAATTTGACAATATGAATAGGCATGAAGTTATGGTTCTTTTTGTGTAATGGTTATGATAAATAAATATGCGGAGAGAAAACTAGTTAGTGAATTATGATTGTAATATGAGGTTAATATTTTTATAGTGTGTTTGTTAATATGGATGAAACTTTTAAGGTTTTAACTCATATTTTTATGAGCTTGTGTTATGGTATGGACCTTAGGTTATAATTATAGTGACCAAGTATATGAAAATATATGATTTGTATAATGGATAACCTATGGCTGTGATGTTGGTTATTTTGAATTTTGGAGAATGTAAGCTTATTATGAGTATTATGGAATTATGCTTAATTGTGCAAGATACACACATGAGGTTTTATTTTGTCTTAGCCAAATGGCCTTATTCATCTCCTATAAATGTTTTGAGCATATATGAGAGCTTTATAACTATAAAGCACACTTTAGATAAAAATGTTTGCAACATAATTATGAAAATTTGGATTATGTGAGATATTGAGTAATGTGTGCATATAAGCATGATTAATTTAGTCATGTTAAGGATAAAGTTTTAAATGCCTATACTTTGGAGAACCTAGGTTGATCAATCAATTAGGGAATATAAACTAGCTACTAGGTACCTTTGGGTGCACTTATCTTGGGCACCTTCGAGTGCAATTATCTTTAGTACTTATAGGTATATTTATCTTAGGCACCTTCGGGTACAATTATCTTAGATACTTATAGGTATATTTATCTTGGGCCTTTAGGCATATCATGTCCTATTATTCGGTTTGGTTTGTTATCTTATAAGTATTGGCATGTAATTTTAATAAATACTGATAAAAGGTTTAAATTATTTGTATCATATTTTGGATGCATCTTTGAGGTATTAATTGTGACATTGTATTATAATGTTATTTGTGACTGTTTTGACATGAAAATGTATTTATTTAATTATGTTGATGTTATCACAATTTGTGCTTGTAATCTTATTGCCATGATTCTATGGATGTAAATTGTGTGTGCATTTCATTATTGCTTGATATAAAGCATATATTATGTTGGACTCACCACTAAGCAAAAGCTAAGTGCATCGTGTTTATTTTTACGATGCGTAGGTTAAAGAATGCAGATTAGAGTCAAAGTCTTGGTATCGCAAGAGATTAAGATGAGACCATCTATTAGGGTATTTTGATTTTCTTTTTTAAAATTGTAGTGATGTAAATATAATGATAACACTCTTATATAGAAATGAGGGATTGGGCTTAATCTATATTTTAGAATCATGTTTTGTAAACTTATAACTTTTAAACTTTCTTTAAAAGCTTTTATGAATCTTTCTTTAAAAGCTTTTATGAATCTGTATGCTTGTGTTATGTTGTGTTGTGATGTGTTGCTTTGTGATGATTTGTTAGAGGGTCAAATGGACCAAGAAGTTATGGGGATGTTATGAAATATTATAGAAGTGTTTATTTCTATAGGTCACGATTTGGAAAAGTGTCCTGATATAGCCATTATACTGTCAAAATTTTGACATGATGACCCTAAATTAGTAAATTGAAAAAAGGTTTTTAATAATTCATATTTTTATCAAATTAAAAATGTGAAGAATATTTTAAAATGAAGAAATGTTTAAAATTATTTCTCAGCTTTATCATAGTGTAGTTCAGATATCAATACTTTACTGCTCATTATTTAGGTCTAGTAACAGAATGGGTAATGGGTGTCACATTTAGTTGTATCAGAGCTTTTGGTTTAGGTATTCCTTTATACCTATGGGTTACATAAGAGTGTTATAGGAGTTAAAAAGTATACATCACTAAATTATACATATCAAGGTTTATAATTTATTTCTTTTGCCTATGAATCAGAGGTTAAACCATAGCACATCTCAAGACGACAAGGAGGTCGAGAGCCATGCTTCAACTATTGTGGCACAAAGAGCTGCCAGAGCCTAATCTTTAACTTCTAATGATGCTAGGCAGGCAGCACAAGGATAACCTTTTTGGTTTGAATAGATGATAAAGTTTATTAAATAAACATCTGCTACTGCTATTGTGGTAATTCATTCAGTAATAGCTCCACCAGCTCAGCCAGAACATCATCCTATACACAAAGCCTATTTAGAAAGGATGATAAAGAATGGGGCAGAGTTCTTCAAGGGAGAAGAGCAAGAGGGATTTAGCAAAGTTGAGTATTGGTTGGATAAGATGCTATAGATTATGCAATAGCTGAGATGTGCTTCAAAGGAGTATACAAACTATGCCACCTCTATGTTATCAGAAGAAGATTTTAAATAGTGAGAGACTATTACTAAACATAAGACTCCAAAGGATCTAACATAGGAGTTCTTTCTCAAAGAATTCAAGAAGAAGTATATTATAGAGATATGGATTTGAAGAGGTAGGAATTCATGGATATAAAGCAGTGAAATAGAACAGTATCAGAGTATGAGAAGGAGTTCACCAAACTTAATAGGTACGCTAGAGAGGCTGTTGCCATAGACAAAGAACTCTATAAGAGATTTGAGTAGGGCTGAATCTTGATATTATGCTTTAGATTATTCTTATGAAGATTTGGGATTTTTTTGCTTTGGTTGCTGCATGTCAGTTAGTGGAGTTAGTCTATAAGTTCTAGGAGAAGAGAGATGGCTAGTAGAGAAAGAGGTCATTTGGGCAAGGTCAGAGTAGTTCAATATCTACATCTAACAAGAGATAGAAGAGTAAATAGTTCAAGTACCCATAGACTCAGAAGCAAGATTAGACTTAAAAGTTAGGACAAAGGTCTAGAGCACAGTCCAGATTAGACTTCATGTGGTCCTAAATCTACTACTAGTAGTGCTTCTTGGCCTCAGTGTGAGCATTACAATAAGAGGTATCAGGGTACCTATTGGAAGACATTACCAAGAGTATGTTAAGGCTATGGCTCCAAAGGTCACATTACAAAGGCATTCTTTTTCTATCGACCTCACTAAGTTACCTTTCTATGAGTTTGATCTTATCTTAAGCATGGATTAGTTGTCTAAGTATCATGCAATTGTGGACTACAGGAAGAAGCAATCACGCTCCAAGCTAATAATGGCACAAAAATGAAAGTTATGGGTGAAAGATTAGACTATATTTCTATAGTGGTAGTAAGAAAACTAATAAAGAAGGGTTGTTAAGCATTTTGGCTCATGTTATTGACACTAGTAAGAAAGAGCCTAATACAAGTAAGATACTAGTGGATTTAGAGTTTGAAGATGTTTTTCTATAAGAACTATATAGGTTGCCACTAAAAAGAGAGCTAGAGTTTAGTATTGATGTGTTGCTAGGCATAGCACCAATTTCCATAGCTCCATATAGGATGGCTCTTACAGAGTTAAAAGAATTAAAGTTGCAGTTGCAAAGAGCTTCTGGATAAGGGTTTTATCAAATCGAGTGTTTCACTATAAGGAGTACCAATTCTATTTGTCAAGAAGAAGGATGGTTCCTTGAGGTTATACATTGACTACAGACAACTGAATAAATTTACCATCAAGAATAAATACCTATTACCATGGATTGATGATTAATTTGATTAGCTTAGAGGGCAGGTGTCTTTTCTAAGATTGATCTTAGATCCGAGTATTATTAGTTAAAGGTAAAGGAAGCAGATGTACACAAGATAACTTTTAGGACAAGATATGGCCACTATGAGTTCTTAGTGATACCATTTGGATTAACCAATGCATCGACAGCATTCATAGACTTTATGAATCATATCTTTAGGCCATTCTTGGACCAGTTTATGGTGGTCTTTATTGATGATATTCTTATGTATTCGAAGAACTAGGATGAACATGCAAAGCATTTAAGGACTATTCTATAGATGTTAAAGGAGGAGAAACTCTATGCCAAGCTCAGTACGTGTGGGTTTTGGCTAGAAGAAGTGTCATTTTTGGGGCATATAGATTCAACAGAAGGTATCAAGGTAGATCCCAATAAGGTTAAGGCTATGATGGAATAGAAAACACTAATGAATACTATAGGGATTAGAAGTTTCTTGGGTTTTGCAAGTTACTACATGAGGTTTGTTAAGGGATTTTCTTTGATTACAACCCTTATGACACGTCTTTTAAAGAAGAATGCTAAGTTTGTATGGGATAACAAGTGCTAGAAGAGTTTTGATAAGCTTAATAATATGTTGACAGAGGCTTCTATCTTAGTTTAGTCAATTTCAGGGAAAAAGTTCACCATTTTTAGTAACACTTCCTTGAATGGGTTAGGGTGTGTACTTATGTAGGAGGGCAAGGTAGTTGCCTATGCTTTAAGATACTTGAAACCTGATGAGAAAAACTACCCCACTCATGATCTCGAGTTAGCAGCGATTATGTTTGCCTTAAAGCTCTAGAGGCATTATCTATATAGAGATAGATGTTATGTCTACATTGACCACAAAAGTTTGAAGTATCTTTCCACTTAAAAAGAGCTGAATTTGATACAAAAGAGAAGGATAGAATTAACAAAGGACTATAATTGCCTTATTGACAATCATCTAAGAAAGGCTAATGTTGTGGCAGATGCGATGAGCGATAAGCTTATATCAACCTTAAAGATGATGAATGTCAGTTTAAAGATGCTTGATAATGGTGGTTTGTTAGTAGAGCTTCAGGTTAAGCCGAGTTTGTTGCAATAAGTCAAGGATGCTTAGAAGGATGATCATAGATTTTAGAGTGTTATAACCATGATTTTAGAGGGGAAGCCTACTGAGTATCAGATTAAAGATGATGGTTATCTATATTATCATGACCATCTCTATGTGCTTGAAGTGAGGACTTAAAATAGAAGATTTTACAAGAAGCCTATAATGCTCCATATGCTATGCTTCCTGGTAGTACCAATTTGACACCCCCTACTAGACTCCTTAAGAAACCCAATAGGTGATGCACTTTCCACCAGGTCACCAATCTTGAAATTTCTCTAGGTCTGCACTCAAACTACTTTATAACTTTATTTGATATTGCTTAACTTCCCATTCTATCCCTTAATCATTCTTCTTTGTGTTATAACAGACCTATAAAACTTCTTAACAAACACTCTACATGTTACAAAAAATTGGGCAGCACAACGGCTACTTGGGTGACATTTTGAATTTTTTTAACTTGTAAAAGCACTTCTAATATCATTATTATCAATCTACCCCCTTCTGGACCCTTCTAGTCCCCTTAGTAACATTATCACATATCAACAAACACTCACAATCACATAAGGGCTCAGGCCCACAATCATTAGAAAACCACATAAATAAATCATTTAGATAAACCCATATATACAGACACTAGCAACTTCTAAGCATGCTAAACCTATAACCTACAGTGTTTACATGAGTGCTTAATATAATAAAAAGGATATCTATATACCCTTCACTGTCTATATTGCTACACTGCATAATCTCTGAGGCTGGACCAGTTACCTCTGCTACCTGCACATCAAAACACTGGTACATTGAGTATAAAACTCAGTGGTGAATATAATCCATTAAAAACATGTCATATGCAAGCACTCAGATGTAATAACAGGCTATAAGTGTATAAATGCAATACGGGAATTAAATTCATACAAGTGACATTAATCTACTTAAGCAGTCTCCCAGTTTATTTAATTATGATTATGCCACTGTGGAATTTCTAATCAATTTAATCATCCAGTGCTTTGACATCACAGTTCTGTACATTAATTTAATTTAATTTAATTTAATAGGCCTGATTAGATTACTACATTTAAAGACACTAGACCAAGAGGGAACTAAAAAGTTATGCAATGGCCCACATTTTGGACCTCGACTACTACACTAGCCTAGCCTAATAGTAGGGATCAGTTCACTTAAACCTCTTAATACTAGACAAGGGATAGTAAGGATCAGTTTGTAGGCCTTTCAATATCTTAAACTATTCAACAAGTAATCTGTGGATAGCAGGGATCAGTCTGTAGACCTCCCAATATCTAGATAATCATTAACAAACAACTTTAGTGGATAGTAGGGATCAATGTATAGACCTCCCAATATCCAAATAACCAATATCAAACATCTCCAATGGATAGTAGGAATCAATCTGTAGACCTCCCAATATCGAACAAATCATCAACTAATATCTAGTAGCTGCTAATCTCTAGTTGACTAGTCGACCCATCCAATGGGTGTCTAACTAATGGGCCATCTATCTTTATTTCATGTCCATTTATTTATTAATCATCATTTTATAATATTTAAAAATGAATAATAGATAGCTATGAATTTATTTTGACAGTTGAAATTTGACCTAGACAATTATAAGTCATTTTTTGTCTTATCGGATAGTTACAGGTTTATTTTTCTAAGCCAATTTAAGTCACTTCCTTAGGCATATTTAGGTCCACTTTAAGTCTAATCTAGGTCATTATCTTAAGTCTAATGTTATTTCTAGTGCATGAGTTATTAAGTCATTTTTCATAGGTAGTTATAGGTCATTTTAGCATTTTACGTACATAGTTATAGGTCCAAAGCATGCCTTTTTCTTGGCATTTTTCCATGCCATTTGCATCCATTCTCACACATTGCCATAGGCCTAAGCCATATCAATTTACACATCTCAATTGGCCTTAAAAATGGCCTAAATTCTTTCTATAATGTGACACACCCTATTGGATTTCCTAAGAAACCCCATAAGTGATGCATGTACTCCTAGGTCACCCATCATAATATTGGCCACTAGTACCATTCATTTAACTTACATTATTTTACATTAGTTTAACTTACTTTGTTTCTAAATTTGCTTTTCTTTGGTTCTATACCTTACTTAAGTTGTATTCATACTAATGATGTCAATTCCATGTAATTACAGGTCATTCCCAAAAATTTTCAAAATTTCTAGCAGAATAACGGCTGTTCAAGTCTTTATCCAAAAATCTTAAAACCTATTTAATCACTTTTATAATTATTTCAAAAATCCTGGACCCATCTAGTCCCCCATTCTCAACTTAACAACAACAACTATCACACAACAATTATAGGCCTCAGGCCACAAATAAAAACATACATATATAGAGTCTCAGGCTCACATCATCAATAGTCATCATTTCTAAACATGCATTCACAAGGAATACATCTAGTTCTATTTTATTTACATCAACAGTTTATGCATACTTATAAACATTACATTTATAGAACTTGAATACATGTTTTCTACCCATTTCCCACTAAGGTATATGGATATCA
>CANXYI011394373.1:0-11014 GCA_948208565.1 Hura crepitans | reverse complement strand
TTTCATATAACTATTTTTAATTATTTAATAAAAGAAATAGTTAATTTTATAAGAAAATAATTAATAAATAAAAATACAACATTTATTTTTTAATTTAATTGAATGATTTTCTTTAGATTAATTTATTAAAATTTTAATTATGCGTATCAAATAAATAATATATTATTTTTATATTTTGATGAGTTCAATTTTTTTATTTTTAAATGAGATAAATTTTTTTAAGTTTTATGTATTTTTTATATATTTTTTATTTGAATAAATTTAATTTATCACCCAACAATATCAATTTTAGAGGCAGTAGCAAAATCAATTTTAGAAGTGATTACAAAGAAAAATTTAAAATTTTTGAGAACCGCTCTTCTTTTTTCTTTTTATGAAAAGTCAATGAGTAAAAATTTATGGGTTGAGTGGAAGACAAATGTGAGGTTAAATATAGAAACTTTTAACTAAAAAGTCTTTAAAAATCCATAAAAGTCATTATACTTAAAAAATAAAGTTGTAATTAAATACATGTAAACTTTTTAAACTTTTACAAAGTTGTAATTAAATACCTTGAAACTTTTACAAACTTTTAAAAAAATTTAAAAGTCTTGATTGAATATCACTAAACTTTTAAAATATTTTAAAAATTTTAATTGAATACACCTAAACTTTTTTTTAAAATAAAAGTCTTGAAAAATCTTAACTAAATACACCACTGTTAGTCTTTGTAATTGCCCTTGTGTAAAATATTTTCATGAATAAAATATGAAAAGTATAAATTTTTGTCTATAAATATTTTCACAAATAAAATCAACCTTATAAAATAACACTGTATATTATTTAAGAGTAAATATGTTTCGGTTGTCATTAAAAATTAAATTAAATCATTTTAGTTCAACTTTTCAATTAATAATTTTTATAAAGTTTAGTTAATTGATTCGATTTTATCAAGTTCGGTTATTTGAAATGAGGTAAAATAAATTTACATCGTTTTAGATAAAAAATTTTCATTTTATACACTTATTAACAATTTAATTATATTAAAATTCGATTAATTTTGTAAAATTTTAATTTAATTTCTATTTAAATTTACTAAATTTAATTTTTGATAATTCAATTCGACTACGTGGCAATAGAAAAGTGCACTATGCTCCCCCATACTCTTTCAACCCGAATATCTCAAATTAAAAATTATAATTTCATTAAAAAAAAGCAACCTTAAAAAAATAAATCAATCAATTATTATATACAAAAAGACAAAAAGTACATTTTTTTACACAGTGTGTTTAAAATATAAATTTTTTAACAAAAGTGTGAAGTGTCATAATAAAAAACAACAAATTTTAAAAATAAAAAAAGAAAATTTATCGAAGAAAATAAAAAGAAAGGAATTTTAAAACCGTCTCGGTCCAAGAGAAAAGCGGGGCAGGTGGTCCCTGCCTGGAAGCCTGAAAAACCAAAAGAGGGCGGACTTGAACCGCGCAATTAAACCCGAATTGACAAGCGCGGCAGAATCCGAGCCAAGGCTTCGCTGGATTCTCCTTTAAAGCGTACCAATTAAATAACCTGAAAAAAGTAGAAATTTTTTTCCATATATAAATTATTGCTCACGCTAATTTAGGCTTTTTCATTTATTTTCTTCGAAAATTCACATCCAAAAACAAAAACCCTAACACTCTCCATTTCTTCTTAAATCCCCAAATCTCTGTTCACTAATCCTGCTTTTCAGCTTTAATTTGTTGTTTTCAGGGTGTTTTTTTTTCCCTAGGTTTCAATGGTGTGAGATTCAACCCAGGATTTGAGATTTCGAAGGATCTGTAGATACAAGTTATTGTATAGATTTGCAGTGAGAAGGAACGACGTGAACAATGACGTCCTCGGATAAAGAGCTTGAGCAGCAGCTTTTGGAAGCTGGAAATAAGCTTGTTTCCCTTCCTTCTTCGGTGGATGAACTTCTTCCTCTTCTCGATGTAAGCCCTAATTTTTCTCTGTTTGGATAAGTTATTTATGCTTTATATTTAAAATGTAATTAGTTATTTACTTTTCAAACGAGGCTTCTGCTTTTCGTGTGATGGTTGCATTTTGTGTTTATGCGTTAAGGTTTCTTGTTTTCTGAAGTGGATTATTTGATCAGCGTTTAGTTTTTCCGTGTCGAGTTATTATTTTCTTTTGTTGCTTTGCTTAATACTTGTATATGTTTTATCGTTTGTGTTGTCGATGCCATATTTACACGTATAGAATACTGCTATGAGTATCGTATCGAGTGTAGAATGCGTTCATATCTCGTGTTGCTGGGAATTATAAGGGTGTCGTAATTTGTCACTTTACTGCGTGGCACCCTACTGCTTAGACATTAATGTTAAGTTTTTCAAAAGGGTGGAATAATTGTGCCAAGTAGTTAGAGGAAAAAAGAAAGTATTTTTTCAATTGGAAGATAATTGAAAGGTAGATTACGTGTTACGCGATATTCTTTACATATCAAAAAGCATGCATGTCAACTCTATTCGCGCCCATTTTTAAATATGTAATGCGCCTTTTTTTGGCATTCCTAAAAGAGCAACAAATCTAATTTTGCATTCAAAGCACGACCCATATTGACGAAAAAGTTTCTTCAGATTAATGATAATCATGTAATTAATGAAACACTACATAAATGACGTTTGCTGTCATTTTTAATTAACGGATAGTTTTTATTAGGAAATTTTGGATAAACTCATCAATTTTGTTGTTAGTATCAAGAAAATCATTTTAATATTGTGTGAAGTTGGACAGGGTAAGTGAAGAAGAAATTTAAAGATGGTATCTTGTGTTTTATGGTTGTACTGAGTGGATATTTTGGGACAGAATAATTGCTATATTCTCTAATTAGGCAGTTTTTGTTTTCTTTTTCTTTTTCTTTTCCTTCTTAGCTGTCCCCTTCCATGAACAGATTGTACTGATTTAGCATTTCCTGCTTTCCAAATTTAGCTCAGTATTCCTTAAACAAAAATGTCTAGGTTATAGATGGTTTTGTAACCATGTACTTATTTAATGATAGATTAAGATTAAGGTATTCCATTTTTATTTCATCAAATTGCTTTATTAACATGGGGGAGGTCGTTCTATGTTATTGTGACTTCAATTTAAAATGTTCTCTGAGTGTGTGTGTTTGCTATGAACAGTACTCCATACATTATCTTTCTTTCACATTAGGCCTTAGTGCGGTGTATTCCTGGGGTATCACATATCTTCCCAGCCCCTGTTTGATACAGAAATTCGATGTACAAATCGTTGGAGATCCCTTGTAGGTGTTCTGCACAAGAACATCACTTTTTTTTTTTTTATCTTTAGCAAAGGCGCATTTGACCAATTTTGGAAATAATGCCATTGCATTTAAATGCTTTCCAAAGCAATATTTGCAAAATGAATTTTATGCATAGTATGTGGGAGATTTTCTTCTAGGTGTTGGGCACAAGAATATAATCTTTTTCCCACCCTAAATCTGTATTCGAATGAGTCTGGAATTATTTTCAAAATCATGCTATTGCATTTATGTGTCCTTGAGTGATTCTGAACTGAGAGCAGATATAGAAGTGTGCTGTGTGTGCATAGGGAAGTCGGCAGTCGGAGGTATGGTTTGGGGGTGGAGTGTGGCTAAATGAATAGCTGTGCCAATCTTGTGAAGTGGTGTATTAATGGGAGAGATCTGTCACTTTCTTTGGTTGAGTGCTGTTTTAAAATTATCTTGATTGCAACATAGCCATTGTTTTTTTCTTTTTTTGTGCCAAATCCTGATGTATATCTTTTAATGCTAAAGTTGGTTGTAAAAATAATCCTGTTTTATTCATTCTCTGCAAATTGTCATATGTGTATTATGCATCTTATCTTCAAAAATTCCCAGACATTCTCAAATGAAGTGCAATACTCTGGTTGTGAAGATTAAATTATAAGCAGAAAGCTTATCTGCTAGTGCACAAGTTTTTTGAATCAGTTTTGATTGATATTTCTAGTCCCTAAAGTGTCCAGGCCTTGTCTCTATGCTCAAGGCTGTTAACTTATGGTCACTATATAACATGCATATTTATTTGTTTTAACTGGTAAGTGCATTTTCTTAATCCTGACCATCTACCATCTTGTGTTAATGCAGCAAGTTGAGAATTGTCTATCAAAAGTGGAGCAGTCCCCCTCAAAATCAATGCAAAATGCACTTGCCCCATTATTGAATGCATTGGTCACTGATCAACTTTTCAAGCATTCAGATGTTGATGTGAAAGTAGCAGTTGCTTCTTGCATTAGTGAAATAACGAGAATAACTGCACCAGATGCTCCTTATAATGATGATCAGATGAAGGTGTCTTTTATTCTGTGGTTCTTCCATCATAGAACTTCTATAGATTTAAGAATGTCTTATTTAATATTTGTTTGGTTAGGCTGACTTTAGTAACACAGGCGTGATCTGACTTCATATAATCTTTCATTTCATTTGTGTGCAGGATGTCTTTCAGCTAATTGTTTCGTCGTTTGAAAATCTCTCTGACAAGTCTAGTCGATCATATAGTAAAAGGACTTCAATTCTTGAGACTGTTGCAAAAGTTAGGTCATGTGTGGTGATGTTAGATCTTGAATGTGATGCGCTGATAGTCGAAATGTTCCAGCATTTCCTTAATGCTATAAGGTATGAATTAATGCTATAGTGCTTATGTTTTATTGTTTACATTTCACAGTTATCCTGTTCTTTATACTCATGGGCTGTGAATTTTCACCTATGAGATAATTCTGACAAAGACAGTGCGTTCTTTAGTTGTCTTCTAATTTTACATCTATGGTCTTTGGATGGTTCTTAATGTTGGTAATGGTTTCATTGTCTCGATGCTTGGTTTCATAGATAAATTGTTGCCTTTCCTTCATAGCAATACAGCAGATTGTCTGGACTTTGGAGTCCATTTAAGGCTCAATTCCAGTAACAATTACTGAGATGCATGGTCTTGAAGAATTTATGGTTAAGTATCAGAATTATGCCTATCTCTGACACTGCAATATCTGCTGTATCATATTGGTGTGCTTGGTTTATTCAGAACACTGGCCACACTATTAGTTCTGAAAACTCCTTTTTAATTCAATCTTTTATCCTCTTATACCATTGTTTCAATTGTGCTTTTTTTTTTTTTATGTTGTAGGATTATACTATTTAGGATTTGTGTGTAATACTATGCTATCAATTAAGAATTTATTTTGTTTTTCAGGGATTATTACCCAGAGAATGTCTTTTCATCTATGGAGACAATTATGACCCTTGTCTTGGAAGAAAGTGAAGATATTTCTCTAGAACTACTCTCTCCCCTTCTGGCTAGTGTGAAAAGAAGCAATGAGGTCTATGTTATAGCTATTCTCATTTGTAATCTTCATCCCCCCACCCCCCCCAAAAAAAAAAAAATCTTTTGCTAAAATTCTTCACTGTTTTCAGGAAGTTCCACCTGTTGCTTGTAAATTGGGAGAGAAAGTCCTTGAAAGCTGTGCCAGTAAAGTTAGACCTTACTTACAGCATGCTGTGAAAGCTTTGGGTATCTCCTTAGACGACTACAGTGATATAGTTGCCTCCATATGCCAAGAAATGTCTGGATCTGTTGAGCAAAATGATGCCCTTACTGGTGATGAAAATAAGGTAACTTTCTGATCCTTCACTGCAAATAAATGATGCTGTATTTGACAAGTCAACATGTATAATTGCATATTTATATTATATTGTAATAATTTTTCCCTCTATGCTCTCTTGAATAATTGTTCCCACGTGTATGTGTTTGAGAATGTTTATTCTTTTCTTTTTGTATATGTGTGTTTTTCTTGTAACAGATCATGGATCTAAAAATTGTTTTGTTGATATAGTATGTTTCATTTATCAGTGTATTGGATTCTTAAAGGATGCAAAAGATTCCCATGTAACAAATATTCATATAGATTATAGGTTTGAAGAAATGTCCAGTCTGTTTGCCATGCCTTTTATCCCCAACTCACTGAGTATTATTTGGTTGGATCATAGTCATTTAACCTGTGCAGCAAATTCGTTGCTTGTGTTCTGCTGATTGAAACCTTTCCTCACTTAGCAAAGCTGTCACATAACCTTGATTAGAATTTTGGGAGGAAGTTTATTCAATTCTAATGCATTTGATGTTCTAGCAGTTTGTGCATGTGTCATCCATCATTGATGTTTTTATTCTTTGATGTATGGTTGAAATTGCTGATTGTTTACGAGTGTAACTGTTTATAATTTGAAATGAATTTTTTTTTTTTGGTTGTAATTTTTCCTTCTTGTTCCACTGCAGGTTGAAGAGAGCAAGCTGATGTCATTTTTCTTTTTTTCTTTTCCTCAAATCATTTCTCTTATATTTGTTTTCTTATATTCATTTTCATCCAGGCTGGTAATGAGATAGCAGCAGAAGCAGGTTCTCCTAAACTACCTGAGGCTACTAATGATAAATCTCCAAAGTCGATTGCTAGCAATGGTGTTGCACAAACTTGTGAAAATGACTCCTTAGCTGATTCATCTTCTTTGAAGAAGGTGGATGATAGTAATCATGCTGATCAGTTAAAAAGTACTGATACTTCAAGCAACACGAAGCCTGATATTATGGAGGCTGAGAAATTAGTTAATGATGAAAACAAGCCAGAAGAGGCTACAAAGAAGACAGGGGGTAAAGTTAATTCATCAACGAAGTTGGCTGAACCTTCTGAGAGTTCTCCTGCTGATGCTGAAAAAGAAGCTCAGGCATCACTGGATGATAAAACACTCAGCAAGGATATTCCTAGCTCACCTCGTGCTGAACCAGCTGTTGAAGATGCCGTATCTTCTGAAAATAAAAGAGCGGATGATGCTAGTCAACCTTCCTCTCCCAAGGCTCAAGAAGGCGAGTCTATGGCTGTTGCTTCTCCCTCTGAAAGTGAGAGCCTTCCAGAAAAAACACTTTCCAAGAAGGCTGGGCGATCAAAGGAGAGTTCGACCGTAGAATCTGAACCCTCTCCACATGATGTGTCCGGGAAGGCATCTGAGGGAACAAGTGATTCAGAAGCAAAACCAAATAAACGATCAAGAAAGGCACCTTCTAGGATATCCAAGGGGGAAAAGACACCTGCTAAGATTTCCAATGAGGAAAAGACACCTGCTAAGATTTCCAATGAGGAAAAGGTAAAAACTACAGATGCTTCCAAGAAGGAAACTGACACAACTGGTGAATCAGAGGCTAAACCAGTGAAGCGGTCTTCTAAGAAGGGGGATGCGAATGTTAACAATGGTGATGGATCAACTGTAGATCCAATTGAGGATAAGAAACAGCGCAGTCGTGGAAAATCTATTTCTGAAAAAAATGAGGTCAAGGCTTCAACTAAAGATGATGATAAGGTAGTGAATGACCTTCTATTTTTTGCTGTTCTTTGTAAAGGTCTTGCATGTGTTATTTTTTTCTCTAAGTACACAAATTAAGTTAATTGTTGCTATATTTGAAGGCCTCTACACCAAAAGCAGCTGCAAAATTAACGAAGGACGTGAATCAATTGGAAACCCCCAAATCTGACTCCAAGAGGAAGCGCTTGTCAAGCAATGAAAAGGTATTGCATTGCTTCTGTGATAGATTTCCTCGAGTAATCGGGTGTGTATATATTCTATGTAGGTGGAGCAGCAGGGCTGATGCTATGGTCTTCTTTCTCTTTAGAATCTTTCAATTGCATTTTCTGGATGCAGTCTAGCTATTTTTGAATTATAACATTAGTAGATTTAACACTTCCACAAGCTTCTGGATAGGCATTCAAATTAATTTTGCCTTTCCTCTTGAAATATTTGAAAACCTATTGCTAAATGTTGATCTGATGCATGGCTGAAATATATAAAATATATGAATTTGTTCACTTTGAGGAATTCATTTTGCTCTGTTTTATCTTGTAGACACAGGTCGCAATATCCCCCAAGCATAGAACTTATGCACACTTTTTATTTTTTTTGGGGTTTGTCAGCAGCAGTACAAGCAACTGCACTTTCTCTTGTAATGTGCAGTGAAGTTGATTTTTATGGATTCTAATGGCACAATCAACTATACTCCTATGCGGACAAGTTTTACTTTCTTAATCATCATTATTGGTTCAGTTGCTGTTTACTATGGCTTTATAAAATATTCTTGGAGTTGAAACTCACTTCATTGAATTTCTTTGTGAAAGCCACTTGTTTGGATCTTGTATTTAAGTAATTTTCTTAATTTCTTTGCCAGGAATCTAAGACTAAAGATGGCTCTGATCTGGTTGGCATGAAGGTTAAAGTTTGGTGGCCAAAAGATCGCCAGTAAGCTCTGCTCCTTTTCTCTGGAAATTCTTTTCCCTAAGCCATTTATGGAGCCAATAGTTACACTGCTGTTAAATATTGTACATGATTCTCTTTTTATGTAATGTTGGTATACTTTAGTATGAGAGTGATAAGTGAAATTGCCTTTGAGAGACTTTGTAGGAACTTTCCTTGTTCGGGTTGGTTTATATGATTACTTTTCTCAAAGCATGGACTGTTGTGAATTGTTTATTTTGACCCAAATTAATGTCAAGATGAATCACGTGTTTTATACAGTTTGCATAATGCTAGCTGAAGTTGAGCTAATGGGGATCTCTCTTTGGGGTTGTCCCACTGATTACTAGCCCTTGAGTTTTCTAAGATTTCCACTATACTCTGCATCAATATCATTATTGCCCAACCCCATTACAACTTCTACAATACCCCCACATTTCCTGTGTAAGTTTTTGTAAGAAGGCCTATAGTATCTGCACTGCACCCTTACCTAATCATATTTGTAATATTGGTTCGTGTTGTCCTTTTTTTTTAGCCATTATCCGTGTATCCCTATGAATTCAAATGCTTAGTGTGTTAATTTCCATGGTTCTTATGGTTTTGCAGATTTTATGAAGGCAGAGTTGATTCATACATTGCTGATAAAAAGAAACATAAGGTGAAGACTTCTCATATCCACTTTGTTCTCATATGGTTTTTATATTCTTTTTGCTTCCCTGAATCTATTTTTTGTAAATATTTATTTATTTATTTATTTTGTCGGGCTTCGAGTGAATTTTTTTTTTTGTCTCGTGGCATGGATTTTTTTGCAGTCATGTATATAGAACTGAGTTATGTTTTGCCTTGTGTAGATTCTCTATGATGATGGGGATGAAGAAATCTTAAATCTCCAAAAGCAAAAGTGGGAAATCATACAAGATGACCATGCGCAAGATGAAGTGAGTGGATACCTAACTTGTTTTACTGGATTTTCTTGAATTCTTCCTGACACATTTTGTTTTCAGGGAGAAGCAGCTGATCCCCAAAGTCCAGATGTTCCTTCTGAAACGTACGTTTTTGTTTGTGTTTGCTTTTAATTGAGGATTATGTTTGGCTCTTTGAGTGTTTTTTCTGTTTTTGGCCATCCAAAAGAGTCCTCGTGAAGAACATTTCCTGTTGGCTTGTGTTAGCAGTGTCGTATTTTGCATTGCTTTTTACACCATTTCCTCAAGACTCAAGTTTGAGTCTTTCTGCCCTACTCTGAATTCCTGGTTTGTTTCAAAATACACTTACTGCGATGATTATTTTAATTAGGCCTCTGAAGAAGAAAGCAAAAGTTAATACTGATCAGTCAGCCAAGCAAGGCAAGGTGGAGGCTATCAAGTGGGTTTTTTTGATCTTTTATTTTACATCCTGAGCTTGTGTCGTTATATAAATCGGATTCCTGAAAAAGGTGCATCTTCAACATGTAGGGGTGGCGGAGCTTCTTCCAGCAAATCCAAAAGTGCAGCAACAAAGTCAGGAGGAAAGAAGTCACAGGAAGCTGGTAAAACAGATAGCAAAGCTAAGGATGATTCAAAAGCTGCCAAAAAAGCCGACAATGACAATGTTGACAAAACCAAGGATAATACCAATAAATCTGGAAGTAAATCTGCTGATGTTACTCCAAAAACAAGCAGCAAATCAAAAAATGATGATGTCTCGACATCCAAGTCCGGCAAGTCCAAAGAGGATGGTTCCAAAACGCCCAAAATCTCCAAATCCAAGCAAGAAGTCCCAAAGACTGGCAAATCCAAGCAAGACGCCCCAAAGACTACCTCAAATGCCAAGAATAAATCCCCCAAAAGTGGTGGCAAATCCAGTGTTAATGGTACAGGAAAGTTGAAATCTGTTTCTGCGAAAGTGAAAGAAACTGGGGATGAGGAGAACTCAACAGATTCGGGTAAACCTCTAGAAAGTACAAAGGTCAAGTTCCAGAGCTCATCCAAGGGACAGGGAAGCGACGCGAAAAGTGGGAAGAAGCGACGAAGGGTTTAAACTAAATTATCTGAACTACCGGTTAACTTGCAGCTTTTGTTCTGATGTCAGAGCGCCACAATTACACAGTGAGCCTTTTCTTGGGTTGGGGTCATGTTTTTGACTTAATTTCCTATGTCGTGGCTGTATCAGACAGTTTTAGCCTTAGTTTTATAGTGGTGGTAGGGGTAGTCTTCCTTCTATTATTTGTTTCTAGATGGAAATCTACGTTATTTGGGGGTGAGTAGAGTGCCATTGGGTTAGCTTTGTCAAATAGATGTTTCTATATAAGATAAAAATGTTACAGATTCACAATCTTTGCTGTCTGCAATGTCATCTACTCGAATTCTGTGTCCTAGCCATTGAATTGCTATTGTTTATTTCTAAGTTCGGCATCCTATTGCACCTGTTTACCATGCTTTTTATCTTCATTTGCATTTGCAAGAATTTTCTATTGAATCGGACTGTACATTTTGGCTAACCAATACGGTGAATGAGAATTCGTCTGTGACCCCAATGAATTGAGTAGGAGTTTCCTGGTTATGGGATCTTGGAGGTTTTTCATTTTATGAGATTCTCGTTAACTTTTGAATTTATAATCTTATATGTATCCCAAAGTTTTGACTGATGCCTTTTGATGCATTCATCAAAAGAATACTTTTGTATTTTAGGGTCCTGTATGGTAATATTTATAAAGTACAAAATTATAAAAAAATTAAAAATATATTGAGATTGGTTAAT
>CANXYI011394354.1:0-13791 GCA_948208565.1 Hura crepitans | reverse complement strand
TGTTTCATTGAATACACTTACATATGAGTTCATTTGCCTCCAAATTAGCCTTCCACACTATTGGTTTGATCATCTCATGCTCACCTCCAAAATTCACCAAAAACATAATGCATTTTTCATTAGAAAAATTCATAGAAAGTTTATACTTGCTCCAAACTCCAAATTGAGACTAGAATCAATTATTTTGTCTCCCAACATAATATAGAAAATTAACAAACCTTAAAGATAACCAACTTACCACCATAAGAAATTTGAAACTCCAAATTTCTTCATACTTGAATTTCTCCAAATCTACCTTGTTTTGTTTATTTTTCACTATATTTAGGCTTTAGAAAGGTGATAGATGAATTCTACACCTTTGTTTTGAGGGGTATGGGTGCATTTTAGGTATAGGAGAGAGAAAATATCATGGTTAGAAGAGAGAAGAAGAATTTTAGCCATGCTTAGTGTAGGTAGAAGATGAATCTTATAATTATCTACACCAATTCTAGATGTTTCCATCCTATATATACCCCTCCTTTAATGGCCAAGATCATTTTACTTAAAATCCAATGGTTAGGATTAATTCTAGGGTATTTTGGTGCTTAAAAATTTAATTTTTATCATAGAGGCATCAATAAATTTCATTTTTATTACCAAAAATTCAAAAATACTTTAATTAGTACCTCCCTCAAATTTTGTAATTTTTAACTACACAAAAGCCATTGAACTAATAAATCACCATTTTAATTAACTTAAATAAATTATTTCTTATTATTAGAAAATTTCAACCTTAATACCATTAGCTTAGTTAGAATTTTTTACCATAAGATCATGTTATTTTTAGATTTTTCTGAGCTCAATTTAGATATTTTATCATTTAGCTAAAATTCAGTTACTATTCATTAGTACAATATAATTGAAACTTCTTTTGCTTATTTAACCTCTTATATGAGATCGAATGATTCCCAAATTTCACCACACAATATCTTTTAATTAATATTTATTTTAGTACAATAACCCCAACTGGGCTCGGGTGGTACTATTCATCAAGATTGGGTCCTGAAATGCTTTTTTTTACACTTCTGCATTCCTCTCATGTTATTTTCATATTTATCTCTCTTCAATACATGTTCCACCTTTTAATGAGCCTTAAATTACCCTTTTCTAGAATTGCCCCTAACTATTTAGAAAATAACTATTACGTCTCTCGGTGGATTTTCACACTATTATCCATACCATTCGACTGTACTTGATTCGTGCATCAATTTCATTTCCTATGGTTTCCTCTAATTCTCACTCTATATGTGAGTAAATTGGAATGAAAATTGGGGCATGACATGGAAGGTAATTGTGATGATCATAAAAGCTATGTGAGGCAAAGATATTAGAAGTATTTTCTTTACAAGTTACTATTTGGGAAAATGTCATCGAATAATCATTATGGTGTCAGATTTTCGACAGCATAACCCCAAATTGTCTAAATGGCTTATGTTAAGTTTTTTTCCTAAGGAATTGATGAATATACAGTTTACTATGTGATAATATAAAGGATTATGTTTAAAGGGTAATATAAGGTTATGTGTTATTCCTTATTAGAATCCAGGAGTGGGTCAAATAAGGGGCACAACATGTTAGATACAATAATCTTGCTTATCTAATTCTCAAAGTCAACTCAAGTTATACCTACCAAGTAGAGGTAGCTTTCAAAATCATCCTCAAAACTGACCCAAGTCACACTTGTCGACTAAGGTAGCTCTGGAAATCATCCTCAAAGCCGATTCAAGTTGCATTTACTGAGTAGTAAAGGTGCTTTTAGAATCATTCTTAAAGCTAACTTAAGTTACACCTACTGAGTAAAGGTAGCTCTCAAAATCATCCTTAAAACTAACTCAAGTCACACTACCGAGTAGAGGTTGCTCTCAAAATCATCTTCAAAGCTAACTCAAGTTGTACCTACCAAGTAGAGGTAGCTCTCAAAATCATCAACATCACCTTAAGGCATCAACACAGTTTTTGCTCTTAAAAGCATGACACCTACTAAGTAGGAGGATCGCTCTAACCAGATATGCATCTCTCTCCTTTTTTGAACTTTTAGTCACCTTACACACTTTTATGGTTGCCTCCCCAAAGTTAAGGGCAATTATAGAAACTAGATTCTATGGCTCCCAAGTTTGGATTGCCTAATGATAAAAATGAAAGGGACAATGATTCTTGAACCTTAGAAGTTCTCTCTTTCATTGAAAAACCTTTTTTTATTAGAATTTTAGTTGGATCAGAAGGTTTGAAAAATTATAGAAGGAGTTTTTTCAGGCTTTTTTCCAACTGTTTATAAAATTGTGTTATTTTAGAAAGCAAAACAACCATTTTGAACTTTATCAAAATGGTCATTTTCTCCAAAATGCACTATTTTCCTTATAGTGTTTTTTAGATAAAGTGACTTTGTTTCGGATAAAACAGTTGGTTTGAACTTTTTCAAAATAGCAGTTTTCCTTAAAATGAGTCATTTTGTCACTTAAAGTTTTTTCATCAAAACGTTGTTATTTTAACAAAAAAAAAGGTATTTTATCAACCAAAAATGACCATTTTATCTTGGATTCAGCCAAAAAAATAATCGAGCTATAAATGGAAAAAGTACAAAAAAAGAGGGAAAAGATGAATTATAATCTCAAACGGCATGCAATCATCAGCAGGAGACTCTATTCCTTAAACACTATTAAAAACACAAAAAAAAAAATTCCTTTCTTCTTTTTTGACCAAAATCCTTTTGTTTTTTTTGGTAATATTAGTCTCTATCATTTTTTAGAGATCCTGAAGGCAATTATTTGAGGTAATTTTCAATGTCTTATTTTTTTGTTGAGGGATTAAGTTATATATCTATTAATTTGACGTGGTAATTTAATCCCCATTAGTCATTTTATTTATTTTTCAAGTGTTTTTTGCCTTTTTATTATTTTATAACCCTTTTATTTTTCTTATTATTTTTTATTCTTTCTATCTAATTATTTCCATGATCTATGGTTTTTATTTTCATTATTCTTCTATTTAGGGGCCAATATGTAATAGAAATTATGTTTTTATATTTTGTGGAACATTTGTGATATTTTACATTTTTTGTTTGGATCTATTATATAATTTTTGCTTATTACCTATTCCTGCCCAAAAAGGCAAAACAAATATTTTCCTTTCCTTAAAATGGTCATTTTGACCTTTAAAAGGGCAAAAAAATTTAAACTAGCCGTTACTGATATTTTTATTTATTTCTTTGTTTTTTTATTTCCCTCATATTATATTTTTTTATTAATTTTTTTATATTTTTTGTTTAATTTTTATGTAATTTTATTATTTTGATTAAATGTATTTAGGAACATTTTAATGTAATTTTATTATTTTGGTTGGAATTTAATTTTAGGGATTTTCTACATAATTTTATTTAATTTTTGGGTTAGAATGTATTGTAAAGAATTACCATGTACCATTAATTTTTATTTCCTTCTAAGCATATTTTCTTTGCAATTTTCTATAACTGCAATAATAGGTAGGAAAAATGATTTTTACACAAAAATGAAAATAATAATCAAATTATTTTCTATTAATTAATTGGTATTTTGATAAAAATGGATTTTGACTTTCTCTTAAGCAAAAGTCACAATAATAAAAGAATGTATTTTTATAAAAAATTGCATGAGGGAACTAAAGTTCCAAAAAATAATTAATGGTGTGTAAGCCATATTTGAACATGTTTATATATAATGGATTTTTTACTCATAAATTAAATATGATTGAGTGCACCTATTTTATTTCCAAATGTGTGCAAGAGAATGGATAAATTATCAATTTAATAAGATTCATTCCATATTAATTTGAGGTATAAATGGGAGTAGGATTCTAAAATGTTCTTTAGTACAGTCCTATAAGGTATTTTCCAACTTTTGCTAGGTAGTGACTCCTATTACCTTTTGATACCCAACTTGTATTTTCCAAGTCGATAATTAGAATGGTTTTAAGATTCCTTGGAATACATTCTCGTCTTTCAAGATTTGAGGTGGTGTAAACCAGGTCGAGTCCTTAGTCATTTTGAGTTGACTTATTTAGAGGACCCTAAAGCAAATAGGTGGTATGCTAAAAAGTGCATCTGCCACTTACCAATCAAGGGCTTTTTCAAATGGTCCATACCTGGGAAGTGTAGTAGAAAATTCATCTTACAAAGGCATACTAAAACATGAAGCTCGTAGGCTTAAACCTAAAAAAAGAACTAGAAAAGATAAGATAGCAAAAATGACAAGGAAATAAATCAAAAGTTAGACATAAATTATCAAATTTTACCAACACACTTAAAAAACAAAGTCCTAGACAAACTAGTGGGACTTGCTTGTCTTATAACTATATCTATCCTTCGGTAAATCTACTCGACTGAAGTGGTGCCCCAGTCAAACTCTAAGATATTCTTGATATCTCTTAAAAGTGGAATAAAGCTCCAATTAATGTTGCCATTTGTATTTGTGAACTGCATGGTGCTAGCAAGTATAAGATAATAGATTGGGCACATTGGTCCATCTCTTTGAGAGATCTAAAAGTCTCACCATACCACTATTTAGATTGGTTTATGCATTAGATAATCCCAAACCTATTTAAAGGCATAAAGCTTAATAGCTCTTGAACTATATCCACCTTTAATTCGAGATAGTAAAGCCTATCATCAAAAATTATAGCGCTCTAAAATAAAAGACTTCAATGATGTATAACTAATCAAAAGGAACAACGATTAACTCACTATAGGACATGTGGAAGTTATGAGTCATATCTATCCACTTATCTAGAAGAGTTTGGAAGACTTGTAGGTCTCTCCTAAAATCACCTTCTATTATATCTCTAGAAAGGTCTGGAAGCTAGTCAATTTGATATGGTCCTTTATTAGAGAAAGCAAAGTAGCATACCACTACTAAGGTCTAAAAGATTCCCCCTAAATTGTAGCTAAGTCAACAAAACAAGTACAAGGTATGTATAAGTGAGAAACATTGTACTTATACTAATAAAGTGCTTACACTATTCTAAGTATTATAAGAAATGGGATAAAGTCTATAGGGACAGAAGTTCAGTTTAACCAAGTTTGCATGAACTTATTTAAGAGAAAGCATATAACTAAGTCTACATAGACTTTATTCTCTCACAAACTAATCTGAACTACTTCTATATAGACCATAATTAGACAACATAATAAGTTACACAAACAAGCTTACAGGATAAACTGTCAAGGTTTACACAGACTAGTTTTATAACACATTCAAGTCTGCACAGATGTCATGCAAAAGCTTTTAAAGTTCTTAAGCTACCAAAGTCCTCAAGTATCAAGGGTCTAACCTAAAGTCTTCAAGGACCAATATTTTACTAATCTAAGGTTTGTGTAAATATTATGTGTAACATCCTAAGTCTAAAGTAATCATAGCATAAAAAAATGAAAGAAAAAGAAGAAAAGACCTAGCTAGGGGTACTCCTTAGCATAAGCATGACTAGTGAGGTTTAGCATGAGAAGGATTGGGTTGCCAAAATGGACTACATGAATTAGAATGATGCCTTGAGGATGATTATATGTAATAGGACTTATGTATCCCTCAGATGCTTTTGTACATCATCAAAGGAGGACTTTCTCCTTTTAGTGGCATGTTAGCATTGGTATAGGCTACAAGGGCTAAAAGGGCTATCTTTATTACTATTACAGGGAAATTTTCCCTTTCTTAAATGTCTAATGCATTAATAAAGGTGATGATAGTATTTTTAGGCTCTATTGTCATTAAGGGTGTAGCTAAAAATGGAAAGAAGTGGAGAAAAAGAATGACAAAAGGAAGAAAAAAAGAAGGAAAGAAAGAGACACGGACGATTTTTATATTTTAAAACTTAGCCCAACATTTGTACGAACCTTTTTTACTCACTCACATAAAAGATAAGGTTCATACGAATCTATTTCATTAAGGAAAAAATTTTATGATGAACTTTCGTTAGCAAATCTAAGTCTATATAGACCTCATATCAGTCATCCATATTCAAATTCAGTTCAAGTTTAATTCAAGTCCAATCAAGTTTGCATGTTTCCAAGACAACGTGTATTTATAGTCAACATAATCCAATCATCTTGATTTCAAAGCAAATCATATTGCAACTAATATGGTATAGTCCATGAAACACTCAAGTCAACTATATTCATATTTAGCATGGTTCAACCATCATTCAAATTATTTTTAGGTGAACTATGTTCATATTTAGCATGGTGTAGCCACTCCTCACAACATTTTTGGGTTAACTATGTTCATATTTGGCATGGTTTAGCCACTACTCACATCATTTTTTAGTTAACCATGTTTGTCTTCAACACGATTTAGCCACTATTCACATCATTTTTACGTTAACTATATATGTCTATATTCAAAATAGTTTAGCTACTACACTACTCACATCATCTTTTATGTTAACTACGTTCATAACGGTGTGATTCAGCCACCAATTTCCAAGTTAGTTGTTTTTGTATTTGTCATGATCTAGCTTGTATTCATCAATCTTCATTAAAGGTATAAATCCCTAACTTAACTTATTTATTTTGTAAGTTATATCATTGGTACAAGAATAGTGATTGTAGCCAAAGAAAGTCAAATAATAGACTAAAAAGCTGACCTAATTCCGCATGGACTAATTTGCAGAGATTAAGATTCACATAGACTTTTTTACAATTAAGCTCACACGGATATTATAACTACCACAATAAAGTCTATATAGACCATGTCATGGATAGCTTTAAAAAACCTAGTTTTCATATTTAGAGTCTACTTCTTATTTAAGATTTTCCTTTTGTAACCCTATCATTCCAACACATCTGAAACCCTAATTTAGCCCTATAAATAATTCCTTTCTACATAATGAGAATGATCTTTTGCATCTTCAGCTCTTAAAAACCCTAAAGTGGATTACAACTATATAAGTTTTTTAAACCCTTACTAAAGCTTAATATCTCTTTGAAAACTTTTGCCTTTCTTTAATGTTTAAAGACAACAATCAAGTAATTTTAAGGTGTGCTCTTATTTTTTGTCATATCATAAATAAAGGATCTCTATCACATTAATTATATTAATGAAGAGATCTCTATTGATCAATAACCTTAATTAATAGAGTAAATCTAATTATTTGTTACACTATGTATTGAGGGATGAGGTAGTTATGGAGTTGACACCTGGCTTTACATTAGGGCCTACTGATCTTTTATCCAAAAAGGGTTCATAATTAGATCTTATTTATTCATTGATAATATACCTCTTTTATATTATTTAATATTTATCAATCTTGTATTATGCAAGCAAGCATTAATTTAAAGCATCCATCATATTTACACATAAAGAAAAGTAAATTGCAATAAATTAAAATGTACATCATAAATTATAATACATAAATGTACAAAATATTCATCCATAAATAGGTCATTTTTAGTTACTTTGTGACCTGATAATTAACTATAGTTCCATAGGAATTGGCAATAATTACCTAACTTCCATCTCTAGGAGATTAACCTTTATTAAAATACATTTTTGTTTCGACTTTTATTAAGAAAAATCAAAACCCATTGTATTAGAAAACACAAATTAATTATATAGAAAAATCATTAATGTGAGGTTATATTTTACATTTAAAACAAGTTAATTAAATTACTTATTACAAGCCGAAACCAATAAAAGGCTTAAAAGGTACATAACCAAAGTAGAATAAAAATGGTATAAAATCTTATCCGCTTGAACTTTCTCACGTCCATGTGGACTAGTTGAGCCTTATTGGTAGGTCTATATGGACTACATGTGTACCTAACGTAGGTCCATATGGCCCATAAATCTAGTATGAATGATCAAACATGCACAACTCAAATAATAAGATTAGAAGCATAAAAAAGGTTTATGAGAACCTTATAACACATCATATTCATATGAAATCAATGTACATAAGTAACTCATGAATAATCAAGCTTGTTAGTAGAATATGCATCATCTTTTTTCACAAACAAATGTTAAAAATTCACTAAATCAAATAACATAATTACTTTTTCACATGTAATGGTCCATACGTATTACATATAACAAGACACATAAAACACTGAGTTTGTGTGAAAAGAGGTTTATGTGGACTGATCAAACAATCTATAACATAATTTAGAATAAAATAATTAAAACTTAACTAACACAATATAATTAGCATCAATTGACTTAGATAGCATGAATAATTACAATTATGAACTAAACATACATTATTCATCATTAATAACCATTAAATAATTATTAGAACAAGAAATAATTCATATAACATAATACTATTATAGCACTTAAGTCCATACAAACTACAATAGACAATTTGTATAAAATAGTAGGTTTACACCAAATTGAAATCATCATGAAAGAAGGTCCGTGAGTACTATAATTATGAAATAGAATACCAAATTAAATTATAATATGATTAAATCATGCAATAGAACATATATGGCAATTACTTACTACTATAATTAACGTGAGGATTAAAGAGGATCAACCCAAATGGCTAATTAGTCATTAGAGATCATTGGTATATAAATAAAGTAAAGAAAATGAACAAGAATGGTAGCCTCAAGTCTTACCTTACGATAAATCTCTAAGCAATGAGATAGAAAATTGTTTAAAAGGAAATAAAAAGCTTTAGTAAAGGTCTAGAATTGTAATGGAGCTTCCATTATAGAGATTCTTTAAGTTCATTAGTCATCTCAAATAAGGGTCATGAAAAGGGTATTTATAAAGCTCTAATAAAGCTTTCCCATTCAGCTAAATAAGAAGTCTTACTAGAATAAGATCAAAGTTTAAATAGGAATATTAAGATTTTGAAAGCTTTTCTAACTCATGTTTATGTAAACCATAGTTTTGAGGATAAAGTCCGTACAAACCTTAGACTTTAGATATTTATGTAGACCATGAGCTTTACACGCACTTCTATTGGGCTAGCTAGGTGTTAGTTTGTATAGAACTTGGTCTAAGAGGTCCATTCAAACTCATTATCTTATTAGTCCATATAGATTGGGTTTCAGGCTTCTTCATCTTATTGCTTAAGATTGTCTCTAAGTATCATCATAAGCCCAAAAATTAGGTGCTAGCAATTGCCTCCACTTTTTTGTGTGTTGTGAAACATGTGTAATAGTACACATCAAAGTATAAGACTTAGTTATAGATACTTACCTAGTTTACCAACTGAACCAAAGGTAGTTTGATTGATGTATTCTAATTGATAAAAGAAAATATGATCACACTAAAGGTTGTTAGATCGATGAGGTTTGGTTGGATGGAAAGAAAATTGATCGCACCAAAGGTTGTTAAATTGACGAGGTTTGATGGGGTGACAAGAAATTTGGTCACACCAAAGGTTGTTAAACTAAAAAGTTTTTATTAGATGGAAAGAAATTTGTTCACAAAAAGGTTGTTAGACCAATAATGTTTAACTAGATGATAACAAATTTGATTACATCAAAGGTTGTTTGGTTAACAAGTTTGACCAGATGGGAACAAATTTGATTGAATTGGTTTATGGCTAAATTTTTTTGATAGAATGGCTTAAATTTGAATCCTAATGGTGGATTAGCTTATGGATGAATCTTAATAGTGGATTAGCTCATGGCTAAATCTTAATGGTAGATTAGCTTGGGGGTAAATCCTAATAATTGATTGGCTTAAGGCCGAATCCTAATAGTAGACTAGCTTTAATAGGAGTTAATATCAGCTTGGCATAATAAGTTCATGATATGTACCTTAGAATTTTTTGATTGCAAATTAGTTAAAGAGTTACTTTGAAAATGGATCAAAGAGGTACTTTTACAAGGTGATGCAAAAAGAATGTCAACTTTCAAGGTGTATGCATGTTATTTGTTACTTAAATGCGTGACCATTACAATGTATATTTGTGTGCAAATGTATATGTTTTTTTGAGTTCATGTGTGTTGATACTTATGCATTTACAAACATGTATGGTTGTGCAAGTGTGTCGATAATCATAAAGCTTCTATTTTGTGTAAGGTATGTTGAATGCATGTGCATATAAGGGGGTGTATATATATGTATGCAACATTAATTATGATGTATAACTATGGAACCTATAATTATATTCATGTGCATGTGTATGTGCAATAAATGAATGATTAACTTATTATGTGATTAATACATGTGTGCTAATATGTATACATTGTTAGTGTGCAAGTGAATATACATATGACAAATGTGCTAATTAGCATCTGTATGAGTTTGTATGAGCACTAACTCTGGATCTTAAAACCTTTGCATGAGTTGAATGTGTATGTCTAGTGGATGGATGAATAGAGATACTAATATGCAAGCTAGATGTATGCATATTTGTGTATAGGTGTACATATTTATGTAAACTACGTATTAATGCATGAGTGGATGTATGCTAGTATACTAGCTAGATGTATGCATGTTCATTTATGTGTGTGCATATTTGTGCAAGCTGTATAATTAATGCATGAGTAGAAGGTATGTGATGCATATGTTTACTCCTAATTCTCTCTAGATGAATAAATATGAATAAATGATGAATGTATATGTTGTATCCAACTTTTTTTAGATGAATGATGAATGATGAATGATGAATGTGGTGACATTTATATCTAATCCTTTATAAACATATATATGTGCATGTGTAAATATACAAGCAAATGTATATCTATCTTAGATCTTATTATTCCTATAATGCGCATTTACACATAAGATAATTTTTACAAAAATCATCCTTTTCTCAAACTCGTTGTTAGAAAGATTTTGGTTTCATGGAAGTAAAGGTATAGAAAAGCATGTTGAGTTCCTATGATGAATAGGTTGAGGAAAGAAAAAGTTTAAGGTGAATGATAGGTTATAAGATATAGGCAAAACCATTCATTTACTGACGGTAGAGCATTTCAGCCACATGTAGCTTTAGAGGAAGTGATTATTATAACTACACCTAAACTAAATGATCTAGTGATTCTTTACTTGCTTTTATTCTATAAAGCATGTAAATGTAAAGTAATTGCACATAATGGTACCTTTGTTATTAGTCAATTCAAAGAATTTTCAACTAAATATTTTCTCTCTTCCTCTAACTTTTGCTTAGATTATCTTTTATAGGTATTTGATGTAAAGAGGGTTTTTTATTATTTATTTATCTTTTCCACTTTTCTTACTTGAAACTTATTATATTGCCTAGATTGATTAGATCTAAGCTTGCATCCTCTAGAATTCTACTTATTGAAGCCTGGTATGTCTTGGCAAGGTCTGATATAACTTGAAGTTCATGATATGGCCTCATGTTTGACATGACTTGAAATAGCTTGAAGTTCATCACATGGCCTCATGTTTGATATGGCTTGACATGACTCAAAATTCATGTCATAACTTAATCATGTCATAGAGATCTAATGGAACTTTCAAATCAATTAGCAGTTTTAGTGAGTACTAGCAACATGCCTCTAATGTCTTATAAAATGTCACCCTTTTAACTTTTCCAAGTAGCGCATTGATAATATCCTTGGTATTATCTAGTTCAGGGATTTTCTGACTAAATATTTTCTTTCAAGTTTCCCTAACTTTTGCTTAGGCCTATGCTTTTGATTTATTAGCCTAGAGAGATTTATCACATTCATGATTGAGGGCAATTAGATTTGATAAAAAAGAACACCAATGGTTAAAATGAATCTTATAGCTCTTGGGCTTTTTAAGGAATGATAGACTTTTAAACCTTTTAGAGCCTAGATGAAAAGAAAGTGAAAGAATTTTAGAACATCCAATGACTAGATTAATTTCTATGAGCTTTTAGGCTCGAAGTAAATGACTTGAGAAAAGGGTATGAAGTTTTTAGACTTTAAGAAAAATGTGTAGGTATTATAACATGGTAGCTTTTCTTAATTGCCCCTAAGTTCTTTTTTTTATTTTTTTATTCTTTCAACTCACTTTTAAGGATATTTGTTATGCTTTACTAGAAAAGATCAAGTTCTTTATGCCTTGGAATTGAATTTGGAAATCGTGGGCCACTCCTTAGAAAATTTTTAGTTACCTAGCCATGATTTAGATTAAGCTAATACTTTTTTCCATTCTTTCCTTTGCTTGTTTTTTCTTAGGGCTTATACATAAATACACCCATTACAATATAGGAATTCAATAATACACCAGTTTTATTTCATTATCAAATATACACCAAGGTAATTCTTTTCCTTCCTTTTAATTTATTTTCATTATTTTTCTAGCACTTCTCATTTAAAAACCTTTTGTTGAACAAGTAATTCTTATTTGTTGAATTTTTATTTACAAAATTTATCTTAAATAGGTATGATTTCTCTAATTATATAATATTTTTTTGTTTTTAGATTTTTGATGTGAGTTAAAATAGTTTAAAAATATTATTTTATTAAAAAAATCTTTGTATACATTTATGCAAATTAAGTGTTTGTTTAAATGTTTATGAGTGGCTGGTGACTAGTATAACAGGGTATAACTGTCTGTTATATCATGTTATACCAAATTCCAACAAATTTTGGAATATGGTATAATAGGGTATAACGGACGATTATACCCTGTTATACTATATCCTAGAAGAGGCTGGAACATGGTATAACAGAGTATAACAGACGGTTATACCCTGTTATACCATATCCCAGAAGAGGCTGGAACATGGTATAATAGGGTATAACGGACGGTTATACCCTGTTATACCATATCTAGAAGATGCTGGAACATGGTATAATAAGGTATAACTGCCGGTTATACCCTGTTATACCATATCCTAGAAGAGGCTAAAATATGGTATAACAGGGTATAACTGAAGGTTATACCCTATTATACCATATTCCAGAAGAGTTTAGAATATGGTATAACATGGTATAACTGTCCGTTATACCATGTTATACCAACTTCCAGCAAATTCTGGAATATGGTATAACAGGGTATAACCTTCAGTTATACCTTGTTATACCATATTCCAGAAGAGGTTAGAAAATGGCATAACATGGTATAACAGACGGTTATACCCTGTTATACCAACTTCTATAAGAGACTGGAATATGGTATAACAGGGTATAACTACCAGTTATACCCTGTTATACCAACTTTTAGAAGAGGTTGTAATATGGTATAACAGGGTATAACTGCCAGTTATACCCCATTATACCAACTTTCATAAGAGACTAGAATATGGTATAACAGGGTATAACTGCCAGTTATACCCTGTTATACCATATTCTAGAGTTATACCCTATTATTCCAACTTCTAGAAAAGGATGGAATATGGTATAACGAGGTATAACCATTATACCCTATTATACCAACTTCCATAAGAGGCTAGAAAGTGGTATAATAGGGTATAACTGCCAATTATACCCTGTTATACCAACTTCTAGAAAAAGATGAAATATAGTATAACAAGGTATAACATACAGTTATACCCCGTTATACCAACTTCTATAAGAGGCTAGAATGTGGTATAACGGGTATAACTAACTATTATATACTATTATACAATAGATTGTACATAGTTTTTATTAATTTTCATTGCTAAATTGTTTGTTTACCTATTTATTTAATGTAGGTATTTTAATTTTACCATTTATTGACATTGATGGATGCCATACCTATTTTCATTCATCACAAAGGAGGGTGTATTGATGGCAAATTTGAGAATTAAGAAATTGATGGAATATTAATTCCATAATCTTGCAACTTTGAACATCTGGTTGGTATAATATCAAATAAATTGATGATTAATGTAGAAACAACAACATTA
>CANXYI011394084.1:0-11904 GCA_948208565.1 Hura crepitans | reverse complement strand
CTTTACATTTGTGCACATAAGTTTGGACAATAGAGATTTGTATATGATTAAAGGCTTTTATTCTATAGACACATGGTTGTATAGTCCAAGTGGGAGATTGTTAGAATTTTGGACTATGAATCATGTGTAGACAATTAATTATAAATGCATTTGAACATGTAGACGTGCATGTATTGCAATAAATAATCATGTACATATTTCTATTATAAAGTTTAAGGACCTAATTAAAGTGATCTAATTTATTTAGAGATCCATGTCATCTAATATAATAGTGTGGGGTTTAAAATATAAATGTGCAGAATTCCTGGGGTGTAATTAACAAATTAATAATGAGCTAAATTGGTAATTATACCTATTAGGTTTTATATATATAAAGGGTGTAGTCCCTAATTAACGTATAACATAACAATAAGCCGTCGTTTCCTATCTGCCATAAAAGGTATACGATCAATTAGAAGATCGCGTTTCCTGCAATTTTATTGGTCTTTCACTGCGATTTCTCTAATCTTTAGCCATGGATTCAGGTACGCTTCCGCATTCAGTTTTATTTTCTTGATAATTTGACATAATCGATTTTTGAATTATTTAAGATTTAGGGTTTGTTGATCAATTTTTACCTAAATCTCCAACATTATACACATAATTAAATCACATGTTAATTTAATTGCACAATTCAATCTTAATTACTTTATACTGAAAAATATAAAGGTGTAACTGTAAAATAAAATTTTTGGAGGCCAATACACAAAATAACGAATTTACATATACTTGCTAATACTACCACTAATATTATTTTTCTCGAGCACTAAATGTTTGTCCCAAAATTTTATTTTTGCCACTCAAATTATTTTTTAGAACAAAAATTCTCTATAATTATTAAAAATAATGAAAATATTTATATATAGTTATTGATAATTGTGTAACAAATACTATATAGGTATCGAAGACATCATGAATTATAATAACATAATAAATTATTAGATTTGACAAAATGGTCGGATTATGATGAATTGAGTCATAAAAGAGAAAGAGTCAAAGTAATGTCATGAATTTTCTCATTTAACTCAATAAATAGTTATGGTTTAATGATTGTATTTTTTTTCACAAAAAAATTGTTATGATTTAATTTTATTTAAGTTTAGTGTATTTTGAATGAGATAATTTGATGCTTTAATATCAGTGGTATGCACCAATATACACTATTAAATCAATAATTAAAAAATATAATATTTTTATATAACAATTTGCATCGGTGCATATAAAATGTAATACCTTTACTTAATTCCCGAAGAAACCCGATAAGGATGCTATGGTCACTGATTCTAAATTGCCCTTAACTTTCATTTATTTAACACTTAGTGATGTCATTATAATTAACATATCTATCTATTATTTTGCAAACGATTCATTATATCATCTTTATATTAGCAGTAGAACACTGTTAAAAACGGTTGGTTTGTCTAAAATTCCTTTTACGAAAAATTGAGCAGCATAACAGCTTCCCAAGTTAAAAACTAAAAATTTTTTTGTATAATAAAATACACGTCTATAGTATTATTCATCAATACTTCATCCATATGGACCCATCTAATCCTCTCAACTCAGCATTCACAAACATAATATCACAACACACACATCACAACTATCACAGGATCTTAGACCCATCATAATACATAAATTAACAAACAACATCAGTCTTATATTATATCATTACAGACATACATTTATTTTTGATTTTCCATTATCATTTACATAGCATAAGTAATGACAACATTCATCTTTATCATTCTACTAACCATATCCATATTCTAGCTATACATGACTACACACACTTAATTACAGACCAAAATTAGATAGAGAATTGTACCCCAAGTACACTCTTCAGCTACAAAGGCTTCTTCATTTGTTGTGCTTTCCCTATCTTTTATATGCGCATCGGAATACTGATATGCTGAATAAAACTCAGTGGTGAATTTGAGAAACCATGTACATGTACACATTCAAGCAGATGCAATCATGCAATTATAGAACATATATAGCAATACAAATGTTCAACAGACATATTTCTCATTCTCACAATCAAATTACTGTTCATTTCATCACATAGTTAATTTTTTCATAATATGGTTTAACTGGCTCATATCGAAAAACTACACCTAAGGACACTGGAGTAGCTCACATTTTGGACTTTGATAGATGCACCTACCCATTGTGCAATGGCTCACACCAAACCTCGATTAAATTCAAATTATTGGGTTACAGATGATTCATAATATTGAATTTTAATTTTTTAAAATATAGGTTTGAATATATTTTTCAATATTGTCAATTACTCCGTTAAATTTAAAAATTCACATAAAAAAATAAAGAGCTCAACAAACTCAAATATTTAAAAGCAAAAAATATCTTAAATTCAAAATTATCCAAAATGAAGTGACTATTTAATATATTTACTTTAGCCTCCACTTGAAAATCCAGCTATCAAAACAAAAAAATGAAATTTTTTGAAAAAAATTAAATTTATTGTTACCTTTTATTCACTTTTTTGTAACTCATGATGGAACCATATTATTGATTGAAGTGTTTTAATATTACATTGGTATGCTAGTATATATCGATTATATTATTGGATAAAAAAATTTTCCTATTAAGATCCTATGATTAGTTGCCCCTTTTCAAAATTTATAAATAAAAAGAAGAAGAAAAAAAAAGACAAAGCTAGCCAATTTTTTCTTGATTCTCCGATTTTATAACTTGTCAATTGTAATAATTATTGTAATAAAAAAAAGGTACCATAAAAAAATCATAGATTATATTAAAAAAAGAAAAATATTGCAATTTTACCTGATAACATGTGAGAGCACCGAAATGAAAAAGCACTAAACATGTTGTCCGGTTTTGTAAAGTCAAATTTGTTTAAGCTAGGAACAACTAAAACATGATTAGGATGAAAACAAGAGAAGGGAATGAATTTGTGACCAATATGAAGCTCTGATCCAAGAATAAATTCGCCAACGCCCGAACAACCTTGGCATCACTGAGGAGGCATTTAATGATTTAAAACTTCTAATGCCACTATAAAACAGAGACATTTAAAGTGGTTTTAAAAGACTATAATTTGAAACAATTAAGTATTTTTTTATTAATTTGTCATTTTATTTATCTAATCTAAAAAAGAAAAAAATAATATACATTAATTTAATAATTTAAAATTTTTAATATCCAATTGAATATGATTTATCTATAAATATATAGTGTAATAATTATCTATTATATTATAATTTGTTTATTCATCTCTATTGCACTTCATATTCATTTCAAATTCACTTAAATAAAAAATTTAAATGATTGTGTGGTATTATGATTCTAATAAAAATTATTATTATCATCGTCAATTTTTTTTAGTGAATTATATTGTATTGTTGATTTATTATCTTATATTTCTATTATACATAAACACACAAATAGTGTTTTCATGATAAGAAAAAAAAAAAAAACTCTCGCTGCAATTTAAAAAGCATACGTTTCTTCTTAAATTCTATTGCTAAAAAAATAACTTTAGCATATACTCGCGATTATAATAAATGCACAATAAAATTTATAATTACAGTATATGAATCTGTATATATATTTTGTTTATATAAAGAATAAGTTTTTAGAGAGGTTTTATGAGACTCTTTCCTTTAAGAAAAATAATTTTTTATTTTTTATTAATTCGACATTTTATTATTTTTATATTAATTTATTATTTTATAGTAAAACAATTAATATCTTTTTTTATTAGTTTGACATTAAATAAATGTTAGATATAGGATAAATATAATTAGCTAATGTGATTATGATTAATAATGTTTCAAATGTTATAAACTCCTTATTAGTCATTATTTTTATATTTATCTTTATGTTTTGTATATTAAAAAAAGTAAAATATGTATATTACTATATAATTTAATATTTTATAAAATAAATTGATTTAGATATCATTTAAATAATTAAATATTTTTTATTATTAATCTGTTCATTATTTAATTTTTTATTAGATTATTTTAGAGAATTCCAACTTTCATCTCTTTTTTAATTACATGCAGAATAAGAAAAAAAATATATCTTAAAGTTAAGATCCTAACATCTCTATCTGTTGCCAAAAACTTTTTCGTACAGAATTTTATTTAGCAAATAATGAGAGGCATAATGTTCTTTTTTGTGGAAGTATCACACAAAATCAAAGAAAAATATTTCAATTTTTATGTTAATTACTCTATATTTTATTTATCAAGCCATTATTTATCTTAATTTTGTAAAATCTTTAAAATTTAAAAAAATGTACATAGATTAAAAATTATAATTGCGATTCAATAATTGAAATGACATGTAAAATAAGGATATAAATTCTCTTATTTAAAATCTGTCCTCATTACATATTATAAAAAAAAAACAATTAAACTTGCACAAGAACATAGTTTAGTGAATTAAAAAAATGCTTATTCAATAACCATTTTATTTCATTTTCTTTTTTCCATTTCTAATATATGCCTTTTGTGCTCAAATTGTAATTGGCTATGCGTAATTGGAAACTTAAGATTCAACTTTCAAATATGTATAATAACTCATAAATTTCAATTTATACGGAAATTTGAAAAATCCTATATACAAAAAAATTGAACATATGATTAAATATTGTTAGTTTTTAATGAATTTCTATAACTACGTAAAAAAATCTAAAAAAAAGAAGTTAATGGTTAAGATGGATAAAAAGTAACATAATTTTGAAATATCGATAAGCAATATTATTAGAGTATTAATGGAATTCAGAAACTACAAGACAATGAATCTTAGATTTTATTATATTAAATTGAAAAAATAAAAAAAATACTTATTATTTATATTTTTTATTCAATAACTTTGCAAATAAAAAAAAATTGAAACAATAAACTTCAATTAGAATTGCAATAACATAAGAATTTATAAAAGTTGAGGAAAAACTTACAAAAATACTCATATAGATAAAATTAAAAACATATCGTGTATTTATAAGAATTTATTTTAATTAAAAAATCGCAACTATTTTATAATATTTAGGATTCTCTCTAAATTGTAAAAGATTTTAAAAGAAATTTAAAAATATTAATGATAAAATATATTTAATTAGTTAAGTATTAATTAAAAAATAAAAATATATTATATTTTGATTGATGGATCTCAGAGTAATTTAAATATAATTATACTTTTATATATATATAATTGAAAAATTACAAATCAAATGTATTAAATAGGGTAAAAATTTATCACTTTATTTATTTACTTAATTTAGTTTGAACATTTAGTAAATTATTAAAAATATGGTATGTTTGGTACATTTTAATGCTAAAACTATTTATTAATTTATACTATTAAATTTTATTAGATTAAAAATTGAATATTTAAGATCTAGTAAAAGCTAATCAAATTAATTGTGTTAATAAATAATAAAATGTAAAAAATATATTAAAAATTACTTTATAGTATACTTAATTTTTATCATATTAATTTTTTTAATTGAACAAATATTAATAGTAAAATTTAAAATTTTTTCACAAATTTGAAATTTAATTAAATAAAATTCCGTATAAGAGAACTTTGAAGTAATAAAATTAAATGTTAATTTTTTATTAATATAATTCAAATTTTTTTTTTGTAATAAAACAAAAACACACAAGAAGCACATTAAAAAATATAAGTATTTTTTAAGTAACAAAATTTAATAAAAGTATGCATGTATTATAATTTTTATTTATTGTAGACTGCGAATAAATTAATATTTTTTATTAGATGTTGATATAAATAGCGTTTTGAATTTATTTTTACTTTTTAGATATTATTATACATATTATATTTTCAAATTTTTATAAATAATTATATATAATATAAAAAAATAAAAAAAATTAATTTATTCCCATCAAATCGATTGAACAATAATTTAATTAACACTCCATTTCAATATCTTATTCTTAAAACATTGATAAAAGCTTTTCTTTTAGGGATTTTAAGGTACTCAGAGCATCTCCATTGGTGGGGACAAGTCACGCTTGTATGAAATCCATTTTTATAATGTGTCATATTATAAAGTGGGATTATTAAAAAATAAAACTTTCTCCTCCAATGGTGAATCATAAGTCTTGCTTTAAAATATAATTTTTTTTGTTAAAAGTAATTTTTTCTTTTTTTATTACTATATACACACACATACATATATATTTATGTATATGATAATCCCTCTATATACGAGTGTTCATGGTTAACTGATTTTTCGATTAACCGTTAAATCACTCTAAAATTGAACTGATTTTGGGTTAATAAAATCGATAGTTATAGTATACGGTTTTTATTTTAAAAACTGGTGGGTAACTGTTAGTTAATGGTTGATCAACTTATATAAATTCTATATTTTATATTTTCATACCTAAAAATATTTTATTTTATAAATATTATTGTGATATCCCTCACCTGATTTAATCGCCGGACCTGAATAAAGAGTAACGCACAACCATATTCCGACTTAATCTAAACCTTTTAATTTAGATTCATGTGACTTGAAAGCTTTCTCATGTGTAACTTATTATATAAACTTATCAAAACATGTCTTAACAAAAACCTCATCTAATGTATATTAATAAGGTCCTTGTGTTGAAAATTCGGTAGCATAACGGCTGTACCAGGACATTATCCCAAACAGTAAACTGCATAATACAACACTTCTACTATATCAAAACATATCTTTTCATCATCTTGGTCTATCTGACCATTTAGACTTAACATCATCTCAAACACAAATATACATAAAGATCAACATTTGTCTCACAACTGTTTTAATCCATACATACACAATAACTCATAAATCATCATATATCAATACCCATCAATAACATATCCTCATATATGTACATATCACAAGTTCACGTAAAACTTTTTAATACATTACAGGCCCATATTTCATACATCAGTATACATTGGAGTGCTTATACACTCTTTCATTTCTTACTACATATGCCATACAAAATTATACAAATAACATGATCTTCAAATAAACCCATGATCTCTGTAGCCTGGAGGTTTTTCATTCTGAGCTATCCAAAAACCTGTGCATTTCAAACAAACAATGCACTAAGCTTTGCATCTTAATGGTGTATCTAGTATAGTATGGCACATTCATTTTCTTTACAGTTTGTGTTAAATACTTCAAATTATAAACGTTAATAATGTACTGGTTTGCTATGTTAAAGGTCAATTATACAACATGTGTAAAAAGGCATATATAAATAAGACATTATCACATATTGAGGATTCGATTACAATATATATATACATGCAAAGGACCATCATCCTAATTTGCTTGATTCAATCACAACTGCTCATATATAGGCATAATAAATCATATACTTAATAATTTCAAATATTATTATTATGTTTAACTTAATCATTATTATGCCTTGACTTTTCTTTTAGCTCACATGCGTATCATGCATAGCATAGTCACATAAAATTTATCTTTTAACATGATCATACATAACTCATCATAAGCATTCACTAGCATTGTAACATTCATTCATAATTTGTTATCCATTAAGATCTAAAAACATAAACATTCAACTCATTGTATGATATGCAACTTCATACATATCATACATATGTGCTATAACAGGGCATAAATCATAGACATAATGCATTGGTATAAAATTCATATATTATGAAAACCATGTATAGTCTTCTTTAAAATCCATTTATTAGGTCCATATTCAAGGAAACACATACATTATGGATAACGAAATATCAATGGACCACCAAGGCCCTTGGAACCATGTAGGCTTTGTATGCATTAGCCCCAAGGTCAGTAATCAAATTCAAAGATCAAATGACTCGAAGGTCACAAATCATCATAAGACCTGGAGGTCAAACATAGGGTAGCCAGTATGACCCCTATGAACCTGTAGGTCCGAATACAAGAATACTAGACCCGAAGGCCAAAACATATTCTAACTCGAAGGCTACGTAAGACCCGAAGGTCAACATATCTTAACCCAAAGGCTACGTAAGACTGAAAGTCAATGCATCGCAATCGAAAGGCTATAGAGGTACTGAAATACCCTAACAGCTACTATGAATCTTAGTTAATTGGCTAACCTATCTAACTAGGTTGTTTGCTTGAATAGGCCACTAACTAAATTTAATTTTAGTTTTACCATCTTAAAATAGATTAAGTGAATCTTTATCTTTAATTTGGTCAACATATAACCTTAAGGGAAAATTAATGGTCCTCACCATTTATATTAATCCTATTATATTATCATTCATGCAACATGATTACATTGATTATCACATCAACATATCCATCTTTTATGCATAATAGACATTATCATAAGCATTTTACTCTTTTAATCACTTTAGGCTATTCTTGTCTTATATCCACATTATTATGTCATAAGTACTTAAAGAATGCCTAAAGCACCCATTAATTTCCATATTAGGCCATTTGGCCATGTCATAAACTCATAGTTCATTATGGCATTTCACAACTACCATATGCCATACATATCATCTTTCATATATCGATTCCCATATTAGGCCATTCGGCCATATCATAATCTCATCGTGTATTATGGCATTTCACAACTACCATATGCCATCCAAATCATCATATCATCTTTCTCATGCCAATAGTTCATAAATATGTTTAAATAGGTTCCCGTTATATTACACATGTCATTACATGTTCACATGATCATTCTCATTTATATGGTCATGTATTATTTATGACCTACATAATAGGCAACATACACACAACTATATACCATAGGCCATTTGATTAGAATCATGATAAATGCCATATTAAAGCTATCTTTTAACATAGGCTCACAAAAATGCATTATTCCATTATTCTTTCATGTTCCTTTTCATAATGTGTGCCTTTTTATCATAATATGAATAATATGCTCATATTAACATATTATCATAAAGAAAACCACAAAGCAACATGGCATAAGCATAAAAATCGCAAATCTCATGTGTATATCCTTCATGCACCATAAAAATGCTTAAAATGTCATATTTTACACTTAATATGCCTCAAACACAACAAAGCCATTATGCTAGATGATTCTGCCATACCAACATACATGCATGTTTTTGCATTTCCTCATATTACACATTCATTTTACATATACATAATCACTTACTTCAAATTCATTCCATACATCTTCCATTTCATGCATTATATGGAAACACACATACATATAATTGCAAATAGGCCATTCGACCAAGCCATCACACATGCATAAATATTGCATTCTTTCTTATTACACAACACATCACAAGTCCTTATGATTATTACCATTTGTATGATCATGCATCATCCATAACATGCCTAATACAAAGCATATACATACCATAAGGCCATTCGAGCATTAAGCCTCCAAGTACTCATATGCCTCATTCAATTACATCATACACCTTATCTTATGTCCATATATACATATACATATATTTATAGACATGCATCATCAATAGCATGCATATGTGAGACATACATACACTTACATGCATTTTGGCCATTCGACCATCGCACTCTATACATGCTCTATATACATTTCCATCAAATTAAATACTTCAATGCATATCCATAATACCAATTAACATGATTAAATGTCATTAATACATATAATTAATCAATTACACATATACATATTGCACATACATTGGGGCATATTCAAATTAACTTAATTTATTTTGATTACACATACCCAAAGTAGGTACATAAACCATCATCAACTTATAAATCATAAATATAAGCTACATGCATTCAACCACCTTAACATGTCTTGGCTAATATACGAATTTTTACACTAGGTCAAAATTAACAGCATAACCTCACAACACTTGGCCATGTTATCATAGATAGGCATTATATCATTTTTTTAAACAAGACATGTTATTATTCAAGCCTTACATACTCATCCTTAACATCATAGCTTGAATTGCCATCATACATGCCATAAGCATAATTAGCATCATCAAATCGCATGAATTGTCATCGAGTTATAACAATAAGGACATACTTAAATGACCATTCTAACTCATTATCATGGCATCATGCATAATTATAATCTCATCATTTTTCATTAATAGTAAAACCATGCTTTCATATAACTTACATCACATAAGTGATCATAACATCATTTAGTCACACAACTTACATACATAATTTATATATTAAACACATGCTTTTCAAACTCAAAATCATAGGCGCATATACTGTAAGGGATACACCTACTTGAACAGCATCAAAATACTCTTTAGAGCATTTATAAACCTTTTCTAATCTTTTCCTCTTGCTTCCTCTTCATCTTTTCTTGAACATAACCTCAATTTACAATAAAAAAATTCACAATAATTAAAATATGCCTCCAATCATTAAATTAACCTTATAGAACTCTTATTGGCACCCAATAGACACCTTAAAATTTTAAAACTCCATAAGTAGATCATTTTATCAAAACTTGGTTACTATTCATTTCATAACTTGCAAAAATTCATAATAAATCATAGAGGTATCCAAACTTGAATCTAATCGGATAAATATGTTCTTGGACAATCATAGAACATTAGAAAAATGTTAGATTGAAGAACTCATACCTTCTTCAAAATTGGGTTACTATTGACTCACTACATAAACCTTGAAATTTCTTTAATTCTTTTTGAATCTCTTGCTTGATCTAATGTTTAGAGGCTTTGGAGATGTGAAATATGAGGTTAGATAATGAATTGAAGGGTAAAAATGAGGAAAGAGAAAAGAAAAATGGAGGATATGGGAAAAAGAAAGTTGGCATTGACTAGAGAAAGAAGAAAAAGAAGAAGATTTTTTCATTATTCACCCTTGACTAAAAGGTCAAGTTGCCTTTTATAAGAAAATTTGACTTTTCCTTTTTCTACCCTAATGGTCACCGAACTTTCATATTTATATCCCAAAAGTCCCTTATCTTTCATTTCCTTGTTTTTAACCTTTTTAACAACCTTATTTCCTTTCCAAACTTTACCCAAAGATGTCTCACAATTAATGCCATCATTCTATAACATTAGTGCGAGTCAAGTCCTGAAAGAAACTATTCATCCTTGAGAGATACTATTCACGTATAAACTTGTTATCATTTGATTTCCATTCAAATGCTCTCATTTCATCACCAGACTATAAACATAGACTATTTAACTCACCTTGATCAATAGGGTTAAAACCCCTATTCCTATACTTAGAACCACCATTCAGGACTTCAAGATTCACTATTCACAAATCTGGCTCATTATCGCTCGTTAGACTTTCAAACGTCTTTATTTACATACCAAATTATACCTATAACATGCTTATAACTTTATCCTTTGATTGGTAAGAAATTCCTAATAATGTCCTGAAAATCACTATTCTCTTTGCTTGGATTTTTGGGCATTACTATTATGATACATTAGTCTCTAAAATATTGTAATGCAAATCAATTGTTAATAGTTTGATAAGTGTATAATAGGCACATTATTATTAATTTGATGTTGAATATATCTAATTTATGCAATTATTTACATAACTTTTTCCTTTTTATTTTTGTTTTGAGTATTGAATTTGATTTGTAATTTTATTTTGAAGCACTTTTAAGTATTTGAAAATGAATTTATAATTGTATAATTTTATCATACTTATATGTTAAAAGTTTTAATGGTTAGCAAAAAAACAATTAAAAAAATTGATCAAAAATCGAAACTGATATAATGATTAATCGAAATTAATAAACTTATTAATAAAATTATTCATGGATCGATTAACCAATTCATGATCATCTTTACCTTCAAAGAGGTACTCGTCCCTCTTTTAGACATTTTCACAATAGA